>JAQFWZ010000053.1:0-192500 GCA_027789725.1 Dendropsophus ebraccatus
ATAGGGGGGGGGGGGGTCTCATTATACAGATCAGCCTGCAGGGGGCAGTATATAATATACAGTATATAGGGGGGGGGGTCTCATTATACAGATCAGCCTGCAGGGGGCAGTATATAATATACAGTATATAGGGGGGGGGGTCTCATTATACAGATCAGCCTGCAGGGGGCAGTATATAATATACAGTATATAGGGGGGGGGGGGTCTCATTATACAGATCAGCCTGCAGGGGGCAGTATATAATATACAGTATATAGGGGGGGGGGTCTCATTATACAGATCAGCCTGCAGGGGGCAGTATATAATATACAGTATATAGGGGGGGGGGTCTCATTATACAGATCAGCCTGCAGGGGGCAGTATATAATATACAGTATATAGGGGGGGGGGTCTCATTATACAGATCAGCCTGCAGGGGGCAGTATATAATATACAGTATATAGGGGGGGGGGTCTCATTATACAGATCAGCCTGCAGGGGGCAGTATATAATATACAGTATATAGGGGGGGGGGTCTCATTATACAGATCAGCCTGCAGGGGGCAGTATAACCTCAGTGAATGAGAAGAACGGCCAGAACAATCTTCCAGCAGATGTGGTTGGTAAATCTACAATAACTGAATGTAACCTGCCTGGTGTGTATATATATATATATCTATCCTGAGATGAGAAGGAAATACTATAAGGGCGACTAGACGGACCCAGTGGTCTTTTTCTGCCGACAATTTTCTATGTTTCTATGTAACACTGTTTCTAGCTGTAACGCCTCGGATTGCCCCTGTGAATACGTACCGCCCCCGTGTATACGCACCGCCCCCTTGTATACGCACCGCCCCCGTGTATACGCACCGCCCCCGTGTATACGCACCGCCCCCGTGTATACGCACCGCCCCCGTGTATATGTCCCGCCCCCATGTATACGCACCGCCCCCGTGTATACCCACCGCCCCCGTGTATATGTCCCGCCCCCGTGTATACGCACCGCCCCCGTGTATACGTACTGCCCCCGTGTATATGTACCTCCCCCGTGAATACGCACCGCCCCCGTGTATACGCACCGCCCCCGTGTATACGCACCGCCTCCGTGTATACGCACCGCCCCCGTGTATACGCACCGCCCCCGTGTATACGCACCGCCCCCGTGTATACGCACCGCCCCCGTGTATACGCACCGCCCCCGTGTATATGTACCTTTCTCGTGAATACGTACCGCCCCCGTGTATACGTACTGCCCCCGTGTATATGTACCTCCCCCGTGAATACGTACCGCCCCCGTGTATACGCACCGCCCCCGTGTATATGCACCGCCCCCGTGTATACGCACCGCCCCCGTGTATATGTACCTTTCTCGTGAATACGTACCGCCCCCGTGTATACGCACCGCCCCCGTGTATATGTACCTTTCTCGTGAATACGTACCGCCCCCGTGTATACGCACCGCCCCCGTGTATATGTACCTTTCTCGTGAATACGTACCGCCCCCGTGTATACGTACTGCCCCCGTGTATATGTACCTCCCCCGTGAATACGTACCGCCCCCGTGTATACGCACCGCCCCCGTGTATACGCACCGCCCCCGTGTATATGCACCGCCCCCGTGTATACGCACCGCCCCCGTGTATACGCACCGCCCCCGTGTATATGTACCTTTCTCGTGAATACGTACCGCCCCCGTGTATACGCACCGCCCCCGTGTATATGTACCTTTCTCGTGAATACGTACCGCCCCCGTGTATACGCACCGCCCCCGTGTATATGTACCTCCCCCGTGAATACGTACCGCCCCCGTGTATATGTACCTCCCCTGTGAATACGTACCGCCCCCGTGTATACGTACTGCCCCCGTGTATATGTACCTCCCCCGTGAATACGTACCGCCCCCGTGTATACGCACCGCCCCCGTGTATATGTACCTCCCCTTTGAATAAGTACCGCCCCCGTGTATACGTACTGCCCCCGTGTATACGTACTGCCCCCGTGTATATGTACCTCCCCCGTGAATACGTACCGCCCCCGTGAATACGCACCGCCCCCGTGTATATGTACCTCCCCTGTGAATACGTACCGCCCCCGTGTATACGCACCGCCCCCGTGTATATGTACCGCCCCCGTGTATACGCACCGCCCCCGTGTATACATACCGCCCCCGTGTATACGCACCGCCCCCTTACTCTTCAGGTCGCCCCCTTATATATATGTACCACCTCCCACCCCCTCTGGGGTCACTCACTCTTCTTGTACAGGGTCTTCACCCGCTCCCTCTTGCTCGCTATATTCGCCAGCGACACCTGGACCTTAATTAACCCATCGGTGACCTGTAAGACAAAGAGAGAACGATCTGAGAGAATACCAGGAGACCCTCCACCACCATCTATGGGGGCGCTATGAGGGTCTGACGACCATCAGGGCCCCCCAATAGTCAATACTGGGAACACAACACAAGGGGGGGGGGGGGGGGTGACTGTGTGCCCAGGTGATGATGTCATACAGTGACATGTGTGTGCCCAGGTGATGATGTCATACAGTGACAGGTGTGTGCCCAGGTGATGATGTCATACAGTGACATGTGTGTGCCCAGGTGATGATGTCATACAGTGACAGGTGTGTGCTCAGGTCATGATGTCATACAGTGACAGGTGTGTGTGCAAGGAATGATGTCATACAGTGACAGGTGTGTGCCGGGAATGATGTCATACAGTGACAGGTGTGTGCAGGGGATGATGTCATACAGTGACAGGTGTGTGCGGGGGATGATGTCATACAGTGACAGGTGTGTGCGGGGGATGATGTCATACAGTGACAGGTGTGTGTGCGGGGGATGATGTCATACAGTGACAGGTGTGTGCGGGGGATGATGTCATACAGTGACAGGTGTGTGCGGGGGATGATGTCATACAGTGACAGGTGTGTGCGGGGGATGATGTCATACAGTGACAGGTGTGTGCGGGGGATGATGTCATACAGTGACAGGTGTGTGTGCGGGGGATGATGTCATACAGTGACAGGTGTGTGCGGGGGATGATGTCATACAGTGACAGGTGTGTGGGGGATGATGTCATACAGTGACAGGTGTGTGCAGGGGATGATGTCATACAGTGACAGGTGTGTGCGGGGGATGATGTCATACAGTGACAGGTGTGTGCAGGGGATGATGTCATACAGTGACAGGTGTGTGCGGGGGATGATGTCATACAGTGACAGGTGTGTGCAGGGGATGATGTCATACAGTGACAGGTGTGTGCGGGGGATGATGTCATACAGTGACAGGTGTGTGCGGGGGATGATGTCATACAGTGACAGGTGTGTGCAGGGGATGATGTCATACAGTGACAGGTGTGTGCGGGGGATGATGTCATACAGTGACAGGTGTGTGCGGGGGATGACGTCATACAGTGGTGTCTGGAGGTGATGTCATACAGTGGCAGTTGGTTGGAGGTGATGATGCCATACAGTGACAGGTGCCTGCTCAGGTGATGACGTCATACAGTGACGTTATACATGATAATACTGGTATACTAATGTTCATCTCGCGCTCCTCGCTCCTTCCTCATCACTATGGAGGCCGGGCTGAGGCTGAGGACCGCGGGCTGAACTGTCATATGAGGATGATGTGACCCGGCAGAGGGAGGAGCCGCCTGTTCCTCCCTGTGCTCCCAGCAGCCTCCGCGCGGTCCTGGGGTACTACAGGTCCCAGCATACTGCCCCCTCCTCCATACCTTCCGCGTCTGGGCCCCGCTCTCCCCGTACAGACGCTGCTCCAGCTCCTGCACCCGACTCTGCAGCTCCCGGAGCTCCGCCATCCTCTCACACCGCCACTTCCGGGATACACAGGAAGTACGTCATCACCGCACGTGACCTGCCCGGGCCTGAGGCGGCCGTGCCCAAAACCAACATGGCGTCCAATGGAGTCCAATGCCTCAAAACTGTGACCGACAGTCGTTACTGTACCCCGATATTATATATCCACAGCGTGACTGTGAGTGTACCCCAATCCTGAGACACTGCAGAACCTCATTCTACACCTCAGCTGCTGCAGAACCTCATACTGCACCTCAGCTGCTGCAGAACCTCATACTGCACCTCAGCTGCTGCAGAACCTCATACTGCACCTCAGCTGCTGCAGAACCTCATACTGCACCTCAGCTGCTGCAGAACCTCATAATACTACACCTCAGCTGCTGCAGAACCTCATAATACTACACCTCAGCTGCTGCAGAACCTCATAATACTACACCTCAGCTGCTGCAGAACCTCATAATACTGCACCTCAGCTGCTGCAGAACCTCATTCTACACCTCAGCTGCTGCAGAACCTCATCACACTACACCTCAGCTGCTGCAGAACCTCATACTGCACCTCAGCTGCTGCAGAACCTCATACTACACCTCAGCTGCTGCAGAACCTCATTCTACACCTCAGCTGCTGCAGAACCTCATTCTACACCTCAGCTGCTGCAGAACCTCATTCTACACCTCAGCTGCTGCAGAACCTCATTCTACACCTCAGCTGCTGCAGAACCTCATTCTACACCTCAGCTGCTGCAGAACCTCATACTGCACCTCAGCTGCTGCAGAACCTCATACTACACCTCAGCTGCTGCAGAACCTCATAATACTACACCTCAGCTGCTGCAGAACCTCATAATACTACACCGCAGCTGCTGCAGAACCTCATAATACTACACCACAGCTACTGCAGAACCTCATAATACTACACCGCAGCTACTGCAGAACCTCATACTACACCTCAGCTGCTGCAGAACTTCATCACACTACACCTCAGCTGCTGCAGAACCTCATAATACTCCACCTCAGCTGCTGCAGAACCTCATACTGCACCTCAGCTGCTGCAGAACCTCATACTGCACCTCAGCTGCTGCAGAACCTCATACTGCACCTCAGCTGCTGCAGAACCTCATACTGCACCTCAGCTGCTGCAGAACCTCATAATACTACACCTCAGCTGCTGCAGAACCTTATTCTACACCTCAGCTGCTGCAGAACCTCATAATACTACACCGCTGCTGCTGCAGAACCTCATTCTACACCTCAGCTGCTGCAGAACCTCATAATACTACACCTCAGCTGCTGCAGAACCTCATTCTACACCTCAGCTGCTGCAGAACCTCATTCTACACCTCAGCTGCTGCAGAACCTCATAATACTGCACCTCAGCTGCTGCAGAACCTCATAATACTGTACCTCAGCTGCTGCAGAACCTCAATCCTACACCTCAGCTGCTGCAGAACCTCATAATACTGCACCTCAGCTGCTGCAGAACCTCATAATACTCCACCTCAGCTGCTGCAGAACCTCATACTACACCTCAGCTGCTGCAGAACCTCATAATACTACACCGCAGCTGCTGCAGAACCTCATAATACTACACCGCAGCTACTGCAGAACCTCATCACACTACACCTCAGCTGCTGCAGAACCTCATAATACTGCACCGCAGCTACTGCAGAACCTCATAATACTACACCGCAGCTACTGCAGAACCTCATAATACTACACCTCAGCTGCTGCAGAACCTCATTCTACACCTCAGCTGCTGCAGAACCTCATAATATTACACCTCAGCTGCTGCAGAACCTCATAATACTACACCGCAGCTGCTGCAGAACCTCATAATACTACACCTCAGCTGCTGCAGAACCTCATTACACTACACCTCAGCTGCTGCAGAACCTCATCCTACACCGCAGCTACTGCAGAATCTCATAATAGTACACCGCAGCTGCTGCAGAACCTCATCCTACACCGCAACTTCTGCAGAACCTCATAATACTACACCTCAGCTGCTGCAGAACCTCATTCTACACCTCAGCTGCTGCAGAACCTCATAATACTACACCTCAGCTGCTGCAGAACCTCATAATACTACACTGCAGCTGCTGCAGAACCTCATCACACTACACCTCAGCTGCTGCAGAACCTCATCCTACACCGCAGCTACTGCAGAACCTCATAATATTACACCGCAGCTGCTGCAGAACCTCATAATACTACACCTCAGCTGCTGCAGAACCTCATCACACTACACCTCAGCTGCTGCAGAACCTCATTCTACACCTCAGCTGCTGCAGAACCTCATAATACTACACTGCAGCTGCTGCAGAACCTCATTCTACACCTCAGCTGCTGCAGAACCTCATTCTACAGCTCAGCTGCTGCAGAACCTCATAATACTACACCGCAGCTGCTGCAGAACCTCATACTGCACCTCAGCTGCTGCAGAACCTCATAATACTACACCTCAGCTGCTGCAGAACCTCATCCTACACCGCAGCTACTGCAGAACCTCATAATACTACACCTCAGCTGCTGCAGAACCTCATCACACTACACCTCAGCTGCTGCAGAACCTCATTCTACACCTCAGCTGCTGAAGAACCTCATCACACTACCTCAGCTGCTGCAGAACCTCATAATGCTACACCTCAACTGCTGCAGAACCTCATAATACTACACCTCAGCTGCTGCAGAACCTCATAATACTACACCTCAGCTGCTGCAGAACCTCATAAGTGGAAGGAACAGGAAACAGATACTGAACATTACATCACAGGAAGTAGAGAAATCCCAGGCAACAGGTCATGTGACTGAACCTGAGAACACAAGAGGAGGTAGAAATAGATAATGAACATGTATGTAAAACAAACGATGCGCACAGCAGACAATGCAATGACAGTATATTGAAATGTCCTGGACAACCCCTTTAACCTGTGTTTGAGTATCCTATATTCGCTGTATATACTTGTCACACTGCTGCACACTACACTGGAGTATATTGTCAGTGCAAGGGTTACCTTTATCACTGTGAGTTGGCCACAGCCAGTGGTCACATGTATGAAAGTAAGATGCATTGGTCACATGATGATCATTCTGAGCTCGGCTCTGGCTCAGCTCCTGTTAGTCAGACTAGTCAGTCAGCTACTTCAGGTAAACTTTTCTTATCATTTAGTGTATAGCCCTAGTACTGCAGACAGGGAGAGATAAGCAAGGGAGGGGATGATTCCAGAACCAAAGTCTTCGGCCTCCTGGAGTTGCCTCTGAGCTCCACCTGACAGTAAAGTTTCTTGCTTAAGGGCCCCCCGGCATTGCCATTCTCTATGAGGCCTCTGATCGGAGACATAGCTGATTGACTTCCTTGTTGACGTCCGTGCTCCTGTATACGTCCCTCTGGGAATTATGTGACAAATCTGCAAAATTTCCCTGTGATATGAATTTTTTTTTACTTGGCCACAGCAGCCACACTGTGCACCAACGTATGATGACTTCTTATCACCACTGATTATACAGGTTTCTTTTATGTTCTGGCTTAGGGGTATAGGTAAGTAATATGGAGAATGATTTAAAGGAGAAGTTCATCTAACTACCTCCTCCCTCCCTGCTTGGTGCAGTGTGACAGATAAGCACTACTACTCATCCCATCATCTGCTTATAGTATGAGCAGATGATGGAAGGAGTAGTACTAGGGAGATCCCCATCACCAAGCCCCCTCTCAGCCGTCAAACCCCCTTCCACACCTCAGCTGCTGCCGCCGGTAACCTCCCAGGTCTGGTCCCCATCACTAACCCCTGAGCCTCCCCCACCGCCGCACTTCCGACCCACTTCCCTGCTGTCCCGGACTGCCAGCTTACTGCCGCCCCCTCATCCTGCCAACTCAGTCCTGGATGATGAGAGCTGCTGGGGATGACATATATAATGGTATGCATATGCTGGGCTATATATATATTTATATATATATATATGGATAATGGTATGCTGGGCTGTGTATATGGATAATGGTATTCTGGGCTGTATATATGGATAATGGTATGCTGGGCTGTGTATATGAATAATGGTATGCTGGGCTGTGTATATGAATAATGGTATGCTGGGCTGTATATATATATATATAATGGTATGCTGGTCTGTGTGTATATATATATATATATATATATATATAATGGTATGCTGGTCTGTATATATATATATATATATATATATATATATATATAAAATGGTATGCTAGGCTGTATGTGTGTGTGTGTGTGTATATATAAATATAATGGTTTGCTGGGCTGTATATATATATAATGGTATGGTATGCTGGGCTGTATAGTTAGGTCCTATTGGTCCTGTATACCTTTAGTGTATAGTTATGGGGTCCTGTATACCTGTACTGCATAGTTGGGGGGTCCTATATACCTGTACTGTATAGTTGGGGGGTCCTGTATAGCTGTAGTGTATAGTTTGAGGGTTCCTGTATACCTGTAGTGTATAATTTGGGGGTCCTGTATACCTGCAGTGTATATTTTATACTGGACCCCCCAAACTATACAGTACAGGTATACAGGGCCCCCCAACTATACAGTACGGGTATACAGGACCCCCAACTATACAGTGCAGGTATACAGGGAACACCAACTATAGAGTACAGGTATACAGGAACCCTCAAGTATACAGGACCCCCCAAATATACAGTACAGGTATACAGGACCCCCTAACTATACTCTACAGGTAAACAAGACCCACCAACTATACACTTCAGGTATACAGGACCTCCACCAACTATATAGTACAGGTATACAGGAACCCCCAACTCTACACTACAGGTATACAGGACCTCCCCCCTCCACTATACAGAACAGGTATACAGGACCCCCTAACTCTACACTACAGGTATAAAGGAGCTCCCCTCTCCACTATACAGAACAGGTATACAGGACCCCCCAACTATACACTACAGGTAGGTATACAGGACTAGCCCCCCAACTATACAGTACAAATATACAGGACTCCTAGACTATACAGTACAGAAATACAGGACCCTCCCCCCCAAATTGTACACTACAGGTACACAGGACCTCCCCCAACTATACACCAGACGTATACCAGACCCCCAACTATACACTACATGTATACAGGACCCCCAAACTATGCAGTAAAGGTATACAGGACCCCCCGAACTATACACTACATGTATACAGGATCTCCCCCCTACACACTATACAGTACAGGTATACTGGACCTCCACCAACCATATAGAGCAGGTATATAGGACATCCTCCCAACTCTACATTACAGGTATACAGGACCCCCCCACCCACCAACACTATACAGTACAGGTATATTTGACCCCCAAACTATCCAGTACAGAAATACAGGACCCCCCAAGTATACACTAATGCACTACAGGTAAACAGGACCCCCCCCCAACTATACAATATAGGTATACAGGACACCCACAACTATATACTACAGGTATACAGGACCTCTATCCACTATACACTACAGGTATACAGAACCTCCACAACTATATACTACACGTATACAGGAAACCCCAACTATACAGTACATGTATACAGGACTCTCTGAACTATAAAGTACAGTTAAACAGGACCCCATAACAATACACTACAGGTATACAGGACCTCCACCAACTATATGCTACATTTATACAGGATCCCCCAAGTATACAGAACAGGTATACAGGACACCCCAAATTATACCCTACAGGTATACAGGACCTCCCAACTATATACTACAAGCAGTTAAGCATCATTTGCAATGACAATAAACTAGGGCCAAGGCCAATCACTGCAGGTGGCGACATAAATCTGGATGCTGCATGTTTACTGCATGGACAATTGTATGTTGCTGCTTCAGAGTTGAATCAGGTAAAAAATCTTTAGGTTTATGCAATAACACTGCCAATGTTGTATAAAAACCAGGCTTTGTATAACACTGCCAATGTTGTATATAACCAGGCTGTATTTAACAGTGCCAATGTTGTGTATAACCAGGCTCTGTATACAACTGACAATGTTGTATATAACCAGGCTGTATCTAGTATAACACTGCCGTTGTTGCATATAACCATATAACCAGGCTCTGTATATAACAATGCCAATGTTGTATATAACCAGGCTCTGTATAACACTGTCAATGTTCAATATAACCAGGCTGTTTATAACACTGCCAATGTTGTATATAACCAGGCTGTATTTAACAGTGCCAATGTGGTATATAACTGGGCTCTGTAAACCACTGCCAATGTTTTATATAACCAGGCTGTATCCAGTATAACACTGCCGTTGTTGTATATAACCAGGCTGTATATAACACTGCCAATGTTGTATATAACCAGGCTGTATTTAACAGTGCCAATGTGGTATATAACTGGGCTCTGTAAACCACTGCCAATGTTTTATATAACCAGGCTGTATCCAGTATAACACTGCCGTTGTTGTATATAACCAGGCTGTATATAACACTGCCAATGTTGTATATAACCATGCTGTATATAACACTGCCAATGTTGTATATAACCAGGCTCTGTATATAACACTACCAATGCTGTATATAACCATGCTGTATATAACATTGTTAATGTTGTATATAAACAGGCTGTATATAACACTGCCAATGTTGTATATACCCAGGCTCTGTATATAACACAGCCAATGTTGTCTATAACCAGGCTGTATATAACACTGCCAATGTTGTGTAAAATTAGGTTCTGCATACAGTCTGATCACATGACACCTCAGTTTGGCTTTTAGGTATTTAGTATGTTAAACATTTTTAGTTTATTTATAATGTGCATACATTAGAATAATCAGAAACAGTGCATAACTGTCAGGGTATATAGTGTATATAGGGGTAAATAGGGCTCCTGGGGATTTCCCCTTAAACGAAAAATTTGTGGGCATAGATTGGCCTTCTGGAGGAAGAAGGGAAAGGGAGGACATGATGGAAACCTTTATATATGTTACAGGGGGAAGAAGGGAAAGGAGGGACATGATGGAAACCTTTATATATGTTACAGGAGGAAGAAGGGAAAGGAGGACATGATGGAAACCTTTATATATGTTACAGGAGGAAGAAGGGAAAGGAGGGACATGATGGAAACCTTTATATATGTTACAGGGGGAAGAAGGGAAAGGAGGGACATGATGGAAACCTTTATATATGTTACAGGAGGAAGAAGGGAAAGGGGAGACATGATGGAAACCTTTATATATGTTACAGGAGGAAGAAGGGAAAGGGAAGACATGGTGGAAACTTTTATATATGTTACAGGGGGAAGAAGGGAAAGGTGGACATGATGGAAACCTTCATATATGTTACAGGAGGAAGAAGAAGGGAAAGGGAGGACATAATGGAAACCTTTATATATGTTACAGGAGGAAGAAGGGAAAGTGAGGACATGATGGAAACCTTTATATATGTTACAGGAGGAAGAAGGGAAAGGGAGGACATGATGGAAACCTTTTATATATGTTACAGGAGAAAGAAGGGAAAGGAGGGACATGATGGAAACCTTTATATATGTTACAGGAGGAAGAAGGGAAAGGGAGGACATGATGGAAACCTTTATATATGTTACAGGGGGAAGAAGGGAAAGGGAGGACATGATGGGAACCTTTATATATGTTACAGGAGGAAGAAGGGAAAGGGAGGACATGATGGAAACCTTTATATATGTTACAGGAGGAAGAAGGGAAAGGGAGGACATGATGGAAACTTTTATATATGTTACAGGAGGAAGAAGGGAAAGAGGGTCATGATGGAAACCTTTATATATGTTACAGGAGGAAGAAGGGAAAGGAGGACATGATGGAAACCTTTATATATGTTACAGGAGGAAGAAGAAGGGAAAGGGAGGACATGATGGAAACCTTTATATATGTTACAGGAGGAAGAAGGGAAAGGAGGAAACATGATGGAAACCTTTATATATGTTACAGGAGGAAGAAGAGAAAGAAGGACAGGATGGAAACCTTTATATATGTTACAGGAGGAAGAAGGGAAAGGGGGACATGATGGAAACCTTTATATATGTTACAGGAGGAAGAAGGGAAAGGGAGGACATGGTGGAAACCTTTGTATGTGTTACAGGAGGGAAGAAGGGAAAGGAGGACATGATGGAAACCTTTATATATGTTACAGGAGGAAGGGAAAGGGAGGACATGATGGAAACCTTTATATATGTTACAGGAGGAAGAAGGGAAAGGGAGGACATGATGGAAACCTTTATATATGTTACAGGAGTAAGAAGGGAAAGGGGGGACATGATGGAAACCTTTATATATGTTACAGGAGGAAGAAGGGAAAGGAGGGACATGATGGAAACCTTTATATATGTTACAGGAGGAAGAAGGGAAAGGGAGGACATGATGGAAACCTTTATATATGTTACAGGAGGAAGAAGAAGGGAAAGGGGGGACATGATGGAAACCTTTATATATGTTACAGGAGGAAGAAGGGAAAGAGAGGACATGATGGAAACCTTTATATATGTTACAGGGGGAAGAAGGGAAAGCAGGACATGATGGTAACATATATGTTACAGGAGGAAGAAGGGAAAGGGAGGGCATGATGGAAACCTTTATATATGTTACAGGAGGAAGAAGGGAAAAGGGAGGACATGATGGAAACCTTTATATATGTTACAGGAGGGAAGAAGGGAAAGGGAGGACATAATGGAAACCTTTATATATGTTACAGGAGGAAGAAGGGAAAAGGAAGGACATGATGGAAACCTTTATATATGTTACAGGAGGAAGAAGGGAAAAGGGGGACATGATGGAAACCTTTATATATGTTACAGGAGGAAGAAGGGAAAAGGGAGGACATGATGGAAACTTTTATATATGTTACAGGAGGAAGAAGGGAAAAGGAGGACATGATGGAAACCTTTATATATGTTACAGGAGGAAGAAGGGAAATGAGGACATGATGGAAACCTTTATATATGTTACAGGAGGAAGAAGGGAAAGGGAGGACATGATGGAAACCTTTATATATGTTACAGGGGGGAAGAAGGGAAAGGGAGGACATGATGGAAAACTCTTATATATGATATAGGGGGAAAAAGAGTAAGGTAGGGACATGATGGAAATCTTTATATATCTTTCCAGGGCCGGCCTAATGGGCCTATTACACAGGTTGTTTAGAGGAGCAAACGAGCGTTCTCAGCGCTCGTTTGCTCCTCGTTCCCCGCTCGCTGCCTCCGCTATTTAACGCGGCCGCAGTGAGCGGGTGAGTGCGGGAGGGGCGGCGGGGAGCTGCGGGGGGGCTGCTCAGGGGATCGCTGATCGTCCGGGCAGCCCATAGGATACAGTAGCGTCTGCTGCCGACGCTCCTATTCAACGGAGCGACAGCAGCAGATCGTTGCTGTATCAGTCGCTTGTTTTTCAACATGTTGAAAAACAAGCGACTGCAACGATCAGCCGACATGAACGATGTCGGCTGATCGTTGCACTCTATTCCACGGGGCGATTATCGTCCGTAGCGGCCGATATCGGCCGAATACGAACGATAATCGTTCCGTGGAATAGGGCCTTTAGGGTAGATGGCACCCTGTGTGGAATCTGCTTTCGGCAATTTTCTGAAAATTCTCTCCATCCAGCAGAGGCCATCTTAAAGTCTTCTCCTCGCTACGAATCCTCTTTAGAATCTGCCAGAGAAACATTTTAGGTTCCTTGCTGTAGTACATATAGTAGTTAGATCCCCTGTGCCCCTATATAGTAGTTTGTCCCATCATAATATAGTAGGTGGCCCCCTCAGTGCAGTCTTCATATAGTAGGTGCCCGTCCCTTCTGTGCCATCCCCTATAGTACTGCCCCCTGATGCATTCCCCTATGGTAATGGATCCCTTTGTGCAGTCCCTTATAGTGAAACCCCTATGCAGTCCCCATAGTAGGTACCCCCCCTCTGTCCAGTCCCCTTTAGTAGACGATCCTTTGTGTAGTCCACATTATAGATGCCCCCTCTGTGTATTTTCCATAGTAGAGACCCCCTCTCTGTCCAGTCCCCTATAGTAGATGCCCACCAGTTTTTTCAATCTCCTATAATAATGGTCCCCTGTGTAATTCCCTTATAGTAAGGCCCCTTGTGTACTCCCCTCATAGTAATGGCCCCCCTGTGTACTCCCCTCAGTCATGCTCCCCCATGCTGCTGCCTGTATAGTAATGTCCCTGTGTGTACTGCCCTTATAATAATGCTGCCCTCTCGTGTTCTATCTTTATAGTAATGCCCCCCAATTCCCATGTGACACAAAACAACACAAAAAACTTACCTTTTGCACGCTCCACCGCAGCAGCATCCCTCCCCGAGCAGCTCCTATGCGACACAGGCTGCATCTGTGATGCAACGTCTGTGCCGGAAGTCCCGAGTGCTGGCGCAGGCACATTAGTTATCTCAGAGTTCCGGGTGGCCCTGCAACCGTTGGCGCCCACTGGAGGATCTTCTGATCCTTCAGTGGGCCAGTCTGACATTAAAAAGGGGGCACAGGTCACACACCCCTAACCTATCCTAAGGTCATAGGGAAGGAAATACTAACAGAGCCGACTAGATGGAGCCGGGGGCTTTCTCTGAAGACACTCCTCTATGTTTCTATGTTAATACACAGTAAGAAGCGATAAGTTTTGGGTGAGAGGGTAAGAAGAGGTTCCTGCGGGGGGCGATGGGAGCCTTATACCCTGCACCTGTGCTGGGGGTCCATTGGTGTTTATAGAATCTGTTGGCACTCTTATAGACTGTATACTGTCATATACTGGTGGGGATAATATTTGGGGGTGTTGGCGGAGAGGCTATCCTCCATGTTACCTTCCTGCCATTGTCTTCACAGTCTGGTAACATCACTGCTTGACATCCATCATCTCACCTTACAAGAAGAGGCAGTGCCATGTATAAGATCAGTGTGGCCCAGCGCTCTGCGGGCATCCACAGGCTTTGTGAGCGTTTTCTGTCAGATTATACGAGGCCCTCTTGATGTGACTTTGCGGCTGAGGACATTTTCTGTATAATCATTCATCATCTATCGTCGGGCGGATATTCATATATAGACCCTCGGGCAGACAAGGCTTTGTCCTTGGGAAAGATCTCCAAAGTGTCATTCAGAGTTAAAAGCCGGAGGTGTCGGAGTGTCCGATCCCTGGGCGAGATTGTCAGAGCCGGTCCCCGGGCCGCCTCTCGCCTGCATCGATTAGCAGAGAGGCGCTCAGACGCCATGGCCATCTCTACAGTGCAAATCACCATTGATTTTGGAGCCGGGTGTTTGTTCTCTTGCTTTTCTTTCGGGCTCTTTTCTTAAGCTGAATTTCTTCTCATTAACGCTCCCTATGCAAATGTTGTTCCGGCCTCGTCAATACTTATAATTAATCCTGCAGGAAAAAATACCAACTTGTCCGCAGAAGTTTAACTGCAGGTAGATGCATGGGGCAGGAGATCGATGGCGGACGCCGCACAAAGCCGCACGCTTCACCAAATGAGATTTTTTTTTTTACGATCCTGGCAGGTGAAAAGGGCAGAAAAGTCATCATTTCTCCCCGAATTATCATCCCGCTCAGCAATACTGGGAGCCCATTGTCACAAGCCTTGGCGCGATATGTGCACCCATTAATACCGTACGCTGGCAAAGCAGATCTAATGGGCCGTCACACTTTTTCCCTTTTTTATTATTTTATTGATGATCCAGAAGCTTCTGGGGCTGGAGTTAAATTGTACTGGGACCCCTTATCTCTTATGGGGCATTGTGGCCACCTGCTCTACCCTCTGATCCCAGAAATGTCCATAGGAACAAGATCTGGGGATCGAGAGGGTGAGGAAGCTAATAATACTTACCGTCTCTAAAGCCAATCCATGACTATATGTGGATGGGGCATTGTCCTGCTGACTGTCTCCTGCCATGAGGAAAACACCCGCCATAGAAGGATGAACTTGGCCACCACAGTTCTTAGATAATCCCTACTGTGCAAACATTAACATGTATCAAAGAAACCAAGGTGCACCAATAAAACATTCCCCTCACATTACATCTTCACCAGCTGGGGCTGTCTATGCCAAAGTCTTACACCCCCCATCCCAAACATGGTGCCACGAAGATCTAAATCCATCTGACCGATCATGTTTCTTTACAGAGATCTGGATCCATTTGGCTGACCAAGTTTCTTCACAGAGATCTGGATCTATCTGACCGGCCATGTTTTTCCAAAGAAATCTGCATCAATCTGACCAGCCATGTTTCGCTACAGAGTCTGGATCTAGCTGACCAGTCGTATTTCTCCAC
This sequence comes from Dendropsophus ebraccatus, assembly GCA_027789725.1. Classification (NCBI taxonomy): domain Eukaryota; kingdom Metazoa; phylum Chordata; class Amphibia; order Anura; family Hylidae; genus Dendropsophus; species Dendropsophus ebraccatus. The sequence goes on from JAQFWZ010000053.1 coordinate 16,066, forward strand.
AGAGTCTGGATCCACCTGACCGGCCATGTTTCTCTATAGAGATTTGGATCCATCTGACCGGCCATGTTTTTTCACAGAGATCTAGATCCATCTGACCAGCCATGTTTCTCCACAGAGATCTGGATCCACCTGATGGGCCATGTTTATTTACAGAGATCTGGAACCATCTGACCGGCCACATTTCTCCACAGAGATCTGGAGCTATCTGACCGGCTATGTTTCTCCCTAGAGATCTGGATCCACCTGACCGGCCATGTTTGTCCACAGAGATCTGGAGCCATCTGACCAGCAATGTTTCTATATAGAGATCTGGATCCATCTGACCGGCCATGTTTCTATATAGAGATCTGGATTCATCTGACCAGCCATGTTTCTCCACAGAGATCTGGATCCATCTAACCGGCCAAGTTTCTCCCCAGTGATCAGGATCCATCTGACTGGCCATGTTTCTCTATAGAGATCTGGATCCACCTGAACGGCCAGGTTTCTCTATAGAGATCTAGATCTATCTGACCGGCCATGTTTCTCCACAGAGAATTCATAAGGATCCACTGGATCGGCCATGTATCTCCACAGAGATCTGGATTCACCGGACCAGCCATGTTTCTCCCTTGAGATCTGGATCCAACTTACCCGACATATTTCTATATAGAGATCTGCATCCATCTGTCCAGCTATGTTTCTCCACAAAGATGTGGATCCATATGTCTGTCCATGTTTCTCCACAGAGATCTGGATCCACCTGACCACCCATGTTTCTCAACAGAGATATGGATCCATCTGACCGGCCATGTTTTTCCACAGAGTCTAGATTCATCTGACCGGCCATGTTTCTCCACATACATCTGGATCCATCTGACCGGCCATGTTTCTACACAGAGATCTGGATCCATCTGACCAGCCATGTTTCTATACAGAGATCTGGATCCATCTGAGTGGCCATGTTTCTCCACAGAGATCTGGATCCATCTGACTGCCATGTTTATCAACAGAGATATGGCTTCATCTGACCAGCCATCTTTCTCCAGAGAGATCTGGATCCACCTGATCTGCCATTTTTCTCCACAGAGATCTGGATCCATCTGACCGGCCATGTTTCTCCACAGAGATCTGGATTCATCTAACCAGTCATGTTTCTTCACCTAGATCTGGATCCATCTGACCAGCCATGTTTCTCCAGAGAGATCTGGATCCACCTGATCGGCCATTTTTCTCTACAGAAATCTGGATTCATTCTGACCAGCCATGTTTCCCCACAGAGATCTGGATCCATCTGACTGGCCATGTTTCTCAACAGAGATATGGATCCATCTGACCGGCCATGTTTCTCCACAGAGATCTGGATCCACCTGATCGGCCATTTTTCTCTACAGAGATCTGGATCCACCTGATCGGCCATTTTTCTCTACAGAGATATGTAACCATCTGACCGGCCATGTTTCTCAACAGAGATCTGTATTAGAGATGAGCGAACCTGGAGCATGCTCGAGTCGATCCGAACCCGAACGTTCGGCATTTGATTAGCGGTGGCTGCTGAACTTGGATAAAGCCCTAAGGCTATGTGGAAATCATGGATATAGTCATTGGCTGTATCCATGTTTTCCAGACAACCTTAGAGCTTTATCCAAGTTCAGCAGCCCCAGCTAATCAAATACCGAACGTTCGGGTTTGGAACGACTTGAACCCGGTTCGCTCATCTCTAATCTGCATGCATCTGACTGGCCAAGTTTCTCCACAGAGAGGGGCTTGTTCACACACTGATTGCTCCGCAGGAATCATGCCACTGGTTCCCATTGCACCAAAGTTGCAGTTTATAATCACAGACTATTACAGACTATTACTTTAGATGATGGGGTCCGCAGCAGCTCCGTACTAAGTCAGGATTAGTAAGGGGGGGGGGGAGGTCACATGGTTTTTGCACAATCACTTGTGTAGTTCTGAGTTTTACTTGTGAGTTCTCGGGGTGACTGTGTCCCCCGCTGCGGGCTCACCCTGCTCTTCTGGTAAAATATTGCGCTCTTTTCCCGTTAACCGCAGCCATAAAAAGGCATTTAAAGGGAAGTGCGAGCGAGCGATGGATTCTATTCACAGTTTTAATTAGGAGAGGACATTGAAACAAAAGGTGATTTAGGAAAAGCTTGGCAGGCAATGGAGCCTAACGGAGTGTTAATTGATCTGCCCGGGTGCTATATAGGACATTATTCATCCGCCATGATTTATCTCTGCCTGTACCCCGGGGGGGGGGGGGGGGGTGCTGAGACAACGGGGTAAATCATAGTGATTAATAGATTGTTGGTGAAAGGACACAAAAGTGACGGCTTCATCTTGGGCTACACCCAGGTCCCCGCTCTTATACTTTATTCTCTAATAAACTCTTCCTGGTATCATCCGGCACGTTGTCTCCTGGAGAACGTCTTTATAATATATTCAGTCTCCAAGAATGGAGGCCGTGACTGCAGCGGCCTCTACTTTCTGTTATGTAGAACTATCCCGTTGTGATTGTCACAGCCATCGGCCTCCTTTACAGACCACAATTATCGACTTGGTGGGAGACAGACTATGGACTACAACCATGGATGCCATACCCCATAGGCTTCATACCCCATAGGCTTCATACCCCATAGGCCTCATACCCCATAGGCTTCATACCCCATAGACCTCATACCCCTTAGGCTTCATACCCCATAGGCTTCATACCCCATAGACTTCATACCCCATAGACCTCATACCCCATAGGCTTCATACCCCATAGACCTCATACCCCATAGGCTTCATACCCCATAGACCTCATACCCCATAGGCTTCATACCCCATAGGCTTCATACCCCATAGGCTTCATACCCCATAGGCTTCATACCCCATAGGCCTCATACCCCAAAGGCTTCATACCCCATAGACCTCATACCCCATAGGCTTCATACCCCATAGGCTTCATACCCCATAGACCTCATACCCCATAGGCTTCATACCCCATAGACCTCATACCCCATAGGCTTCATACCCCATAGGCTTCATACCCTATAGACCTCATACCCCATAGACTTCATACCCCATAGGCTTCATACCCATAGGCTTCATATCCCATAGGCTTCATACCCCATAGGCTTCATACCCCATAGACCTCATACCCCATACGCTTCATACCCCATAGACTTCATACCCCATAGACCTCATACCCAATAGACTTCATACCCCATAGACCTCATACCCCATAGGCTTCATACCCCATAGACCTAATACCCCAGAGATTTCATACCCCATAGGCTTCATACCCCCGAGACCTCATTCCCCATAGGCTTCATACCCCATAGGCTTCATACCCCATAGACCTCATACCCTATAGGCTTCTTACCCCGAGACCTCATACCCCATAGACCTTATACCCCATAGGCTTCATACACCATAGGTTTTATACCCCGGAGACTTCATATCCCATAGACCTTATACCCCATAGACCTCATACCCCATAGACCTTATACCCCATAGACCTCATACCCCATAGACCTTATACCCCATAGACCTCATACCCCATAGACCTCATACCCCATAGGCTTCATACCCCATACACTTCTGAACTGTGTGGTCCATGATTGCAGATGGCACACTGAGCATCATCCATAGGCCGCCCATTACAGAGACACATATGGCCATGTGAAGGCAGAAGGTGGAAGATCAGGGCTCAGGAGATGGCTGTACTACTAACCACCAGGGATCAGGAGATGGTTATACCGCGTATCACCAGGGATTAGGAGATGGTTATACCACTGACCACCAGGGATCAGGAGATGGTTATAAAGCGTATCACCAGGGATTAGGAGATGGTTATACCACTGACCACCAGGGATCAGGAGATGGTTATACCGCGTATCACAAGGGATTAGGAGATGGTTATACCACTGACCACCAGGGATCAGGAGATGGTTACTGACCACCAGGGATCAGGGGATGGTTATACCACTAACCACCAGGGATCAGGAGATGGTTATACCGCGTATCTCCAGGGATTAGGAGATGGTTATACCACTGACCACCAGGGATCAGGAGATGGTTATAAAGCGTATCACCAGGGATTAGGAGATGGTTATACCACTGACCACCAGGGATCAGGAGATGGTTATACCGCGTATCACAAGGGATTAGGAGATGGTTATACCACTGACCACCAGGGATCAGGAGATGGTTATACCACTGACCACCAGGGATCAGGAGATGGTTATACCACTGACCACCAGGGATCAGGAGATGGTTACTGACCACCAGGGATCAGGGGATGGTTATACCACTAACCACCAGGGATCAGGAGATGGTTATACCACTGACCACCAGGGATCAGGGGATGGTTATACCACTGACCACCAGGGATCAGGAGATGGTTATACCACTAACCACCAGGGATCAGGGGATGGTTATACCACTGACCACCAGGGATCAGGAGATGGTTATACCACTGACCACCAGGTATCAGGAGATGGTTATACCACTGACCACCAGGTATCAGGAAATGGTTATACCTCTTACTGTTAGGGTAATGCACATTGGATGATTGTTGGCCGCACTCGGTGGTGCTGAGGATACGTTGGGTGTTACCTGCAGCCCCTTCATCAGTAACATTACCTTCTGTATCTGCAGGGATGGGTACATGCTCAGCAGGCAGTATCACACATGACAGGCTTAGATACAGCAGCTCATTGTCTTTCTTTCGGATTAGCACTTTACACGGATCAGTTCTTTATAGAATCCAATCTTTCTTCCATCCTGACACATATAATGGCGCTGATCTCCTGGGGTCTGTCCACCTCTGAGGCCGGGATCTGAGACCTCATAATTCATGTGACAGACGCCCAGCCTTGCTGCCCCCCATGTTACTCTGTAATACCTGCTGGGATTTATAGTGACAGTGATGAGCAGCGAGATGAGACCCAATTACAGCCGGGATCAATCTCCCCTCATTGCTGCTCTGATGATGATGGCAGAAAGATACCAGGATCCCACACATGACACCTACATGGGGAGGCCAAGAGGAGACCCCCACAGCCCAGACAGGAGGAGACCCCCACAGGTCAGACAGGAACATCAGGGCAAAGGCCAGGAGGAGACCCCCACAGCCCAGACAGGAGGAGACCCCCACAGCCCAGCCAGGAGGAGACCCCCACAGCCCAGACAGGAGGAGACCCTCACAGCCCAGACAGGAGGAGACCCCCACAGCCCAGACAGGAGGAGACCCCCACAGCCCAGACAGGAGGAGACCCCCACAGCCCAGACAGGAGGAGACCCTCACAGCCCAGACAAGAGGAGACCCCCACAGCCCAGACAAGAGGAGACCCCCACAGCTCAGACAGGAACATCAGGGCAAAGGCCAGGAGGAGACCCCCACAGCCCAGACAAGAGGAGACCCCCACAGCCCAGACAGGAGAAGACCCCCACAGCCCAGACAGGAGGAGACCCCCACAGCCCAGACAGGAGGAGACCCCCACAGCCCAGACAGGAACATCAGGGCAAAGGCCAAGAGGAGACCCCCACAGCCCAGACAGGAGGAGACCCTCACAGCCCAGACAGGAACATTAGGGCAAAGGCCAAGAGGAGACCCTCACAGCCCAGACAGGAGGAGACCCTCACAGCCCAGACAGGAGGAGACCCTCACAGCCCAGACAGGAACACTAGGACAAATACTAAAGTTTTATTCCTGTGGTTGTAATACCAGCAGTGTGCAGCAGGTGGCAGCAGCATCCCAGGATGATCAGGGTGCTAATAGACATCATTTAGGCATAAAATTGATTATAATATATATATATATCTCTTAAACCCAGGGCACCACCAGGCACCCAGGGACCTGTGTCTGGGGCAGCACTTAAAGGGTCATCAAGAATAAGAAAAATTCTCTTAAAGTGCTCAGAGTAACTGAAACAGTAAATAAGATCCTGGCTCTGACCCATGGTGGGCCAGACCCCACAGCCCTGTGATGTGTCCCCCGGAGGCCAAGACCCCACAGCCCTTTGATGTGTCCCCAGTACATGGACCCCATAGCCCTGTGATGTGTCCCCCAGTACATGGACCCCATAGCTCTCTGATGTGTCCCACCAGGCCCAGGCTCCATAGCCCTCTGATGTGTCCCCATTACATGGACCCCATAGCCCTATTATGTGTCCCCCATTACATGGACCCCATAGCCCTCTGATGTGTCCCCCAGTACATGGACCCCATAGCCCTCTGATGTGTCCCCCAGTACATGGACCCCATAGCCCTGTGATGTGTCCCCTAGTACAAGGACCCCATAGCCCTGTGATGTGTCCCCCAGTACATGGACCCCATAGCCCTCTGATGTGTCCCCCAGTACATGGACACCACAGTCCTGTGATGTGTCCCCCAGTACATGGACCCCATAGTTTTGCGATGTGTCCTAGGGGTCTGGGGGGGGGGGGGGGGCACATCACAGATACTGGATACTGTGAACAGAAGTTACTTGGGTGATGGAACCCCAGTCCATAGCTGTGCCCCCGGCCAGCAGGAAGAGGAGGAGGTAACAGGAAAGGCCTGGGAAGCAGCCATGGCGGCTGATCATCTGCTGTCCTGTCAGCTATGGATGACTGTCCTGTTACTGTTACTGACACAATGTAAGTAAGGCTCCTGAACAGGGACCCCCCTGCTGTTGCCTTATGTTGGGGACTGGCGGACCCCCTGTGCCGCACTGTGCCCATCTGCAGTGACGTGATGGCATTCACTATGGGCTGTGGGTCTGGATAGCTGTAACGTGTGTATCACAGTACGAGCTCTGCTACATCTCACAGGCCCCGCCCCTTTACATCAGTATTTTTTAAGCACTTGAGGTGGATAATCCGGCCATAACAGGGTTAAAAATCTAATTTGCTTGTGAAAATCCTGCATATTGGCGTCTTCACGGCCCAGTTCCCTTTATATTGACCAGTTAACCCTTTCCTTCCAGGAGGATGAATATCGCTCTTTAGGTCCCTTCACTGCTGTTACCTGAACCAACATCAGCCCGAGCCAATCAGAACAAGACACCGGTCAGTGACCGCTCCTACAGAGGCCTAACCTGAACCAACATCAGCCCGAGCCAATCAGAGGAAGACACCAGTCAGTGACCGCCCCTGCAGAGGCCTAACCTGAACCAACATCAGCCCGAGCCAATCAGAACAAGACACCAGTCAGTGACCGCTCCTACAGAGGCCTAACCTGAACCAACATCAGCCCGAGCCAATCAGAGGAAGACACCAGTCAGTGACCGCCCCTGCAGAGGCCTAACCTGAACCAACATCAGCCCGAGCCAATCAGAGGAAGACACCAGTCAGTGACCATCCCCACAGAGGCCTAACCTGAACCAACATCTGCCGGAACCAATCAGAACAAGACACCAGTCAGTGACCGCTCCTACAGAGGCCTAACCTGAACCAACATCAGCCCGAGCCAATCAGAGGAAGCCACCAGTCAGTGACTGCTCCTACAGAGGCCTAACCTGAACCAACATCAGCCCGAGCCAATCAGAACAAGACACCGGTCAGTGACCGCTCCTACAGAGGCCTAACCTGAACCAACATCTGCCCAAACCAATCAGAACAAGACACCGGTCAGTGACCGCCCCCGCAGAGGCCTAACCTGAACCAACATCAGCCCGAGCCAATCAGAGGAAGCCACCAGTCAGTGACCATCCCCACAGAGGCCTAACCTGAACCAACATCTGCCCGAGCCAATCAGAACAAGACACCAGTCAGTGACCGCCCCCGCAGAGGCCTAACCTGAACCAACATCTACCCGAGCCAATCAGAGGAAGACACCAGTCAGTGACCGTCCCTGCAGAGGCCTAACCTAAACCAACATCTATCTGAGCCAAACAGAGGAAGACACCGGTCAGTGACCGTCCCCGCAGAGGCCTAACCTGAACCAACATCTACCCGAGCCAATCAGAACAAGACACTAGTCAGTGACCGTCCCCGCAGAGGCCTAACCTGAACCAACATCTACCGGAGCCAATCAGAACAAGACACCAGTTAGTGACCGTCCCCGCAGAGGCCTAACCTGAACCAACATCTACCCGAGCCAATCAGAACAAGACACCAGTCAGTGACCGTCCCCGCAGAGGCCTAACCTGAACCAACATCTACCCGAGCCAATGAGAACAAGACACCAGTCAGTGACCGTCCCCGCAGAGGCCTAACCTGAACCAACATCTGCCCGAGCCAATCAGAACAAGACATAGCTTTCAGTGACTACCCCCACAGAGGCCTAACCTGAACCAACATCTACCCGAGCCAATCAGAACAAGACACTAGTCAGTGACCGTCCCCGCAGAGGCCTAACCTGAACCAACATCTACCGGAGCCAATCAGAACAAGACACCAGTCAGTGACCGTCCCCGCAGAGGCCTAACCTGAACCAACATCTGCCCGAGCCAATCAGAGGAAGACACCAGTCAGTGACCGTCCCCGCAGAGGCCTAACCTGAACCAACATCTACCTGAGCCAATCAGAACAAGACACCAGTCAGTGACCGTCCCCGCAGAGGCCTAACCTGAACCAACATCTGCCCGAGCCAATCAGAGGAAGCCACCAGTCAGTGACCATCCCCGCAGAGGCCTAACCTGAACCAACATCTACCTGAGCCAATCAGAACAAGACACCAGTCAGTGACCATCCCCGCAGAGGCCTAACCTGAACCAACATCTGCCCGAGCCAATCAGAACAAGACACCAGTCAGTGATCGTCCCCGCAGAGGCCTAACCTGAACCAACATCTGCCCAAACCAATCAGAACAAGACACCAGTCAGTGATCGTCCCCGCAGAGGCCTAACCTGAACCAACATCTACCTGAGCCAATCAGAACAAGACACCAGTCAGTGATCGTCCCCGCAGAGGCCTAACCTGAACCAACATCTGCCCAAGCTAATTAGATGAAGACATCAGTCAGTGATCGTCCCCGCAGAGGCATAACCTGAACCAACATCTACCCGAGCCAATCAGAACAAGACACCAGTCAGTGACCGCCACCACAGAGGCCTAACCTGAACCAACATCTGCCCGAGCCAATCAGAACAAGACACCAGTCAGTGATCGTCCCCGCAGAGGCATAACCTGAACCAACATCTGCCCGAGCCAATCAGAACAAGACATAGCTTTCAGTGACTACCCCCACAGAGGCCTAACCTGAACCAACATCCGCCTGAGCCAATCAGAGGAAGACACCGGTCAGTGATCGTCCCCGCAGAGGTTATTCCTAAACCAATCAGAACTAGACATGGTCAGTGACCGCCCTGGCAGAAGCCTAAACTAAGGCTCCTGGACCCTAGTGTACCATCTTAACCTGGGCCCCACCTGCCATGTGTAATACCGGGGGCATTGGCCCCTCTAGAGATACACACTCTGCTCTTCTTAGATACATCCTCTTTAGGTACACCTTCTACTCCTCATAGATACACCCTTTGATCCTATTAGACACACTCTGTGCCCCTCTTTAGATACACCCTCTGTTCCTCTTTAGATACACCCCTGCCCGGAGCCATGTAGTGACCCCTCAGCAGCTTACGTCTAGTGCTGTCAGGCAGGCAGGGGGTTAATAAGCCTGATTATTAATGAGATTTGTGGGTATTATCGGCGGCCATGCCTTGTCATGACAATAGGGAGGGGGTGGGGAGGACACAGAATGGGACACATTATCGTAGGGTCAGGGGTCACTTAGCAATCAATACACTTACATAAACTCACTTACAATAAAGTGACACATCCGGCCCGGTGCAGCTCAACCAGCGCCAGGATAATCCCGGCAAATCCTCAGAACTGCAGACGCTATGCTGTTTACTGTATCTAAGCTCTGTGTGATACAGCCCCTGAGAAGCCCAGTGCACTACTGCCCCCATCATCCTATATTACTGTATGTGATGAAATAACCAGGGATGATGCAAGGGCTCATATTCTATATACCTGTATATATTATTGTGGGTTACAGAAGTCCAGATGGGCTGGGGGCTAGTACTCTATATACCTGTATATATTATTGTGGGTTACAGTAGTTCAGATGGGCTGGGGGCTCGTACTCTATATACCTGTATATATTGTTGTGGGTTACAGTATTCCAGGTGGGCTGGGGGCTAGTATTCTATATACCTGTATATATTATTGTGGGTTACAGTATTTCAGGTGGGCTAGGGGCTAGTATTTTATACACCTGTATATATTATTGTGGGTTACAGTAGTCCAGATGGGCTGGGGGCTAGTATTCTATATACCTGTATATATTATTGTGGGTTACAGTAGTCCAGATGGGCTGGGGGCTAGTACTCTATATACTTGTATATATTATTGTGGGTTACAGTATTCCAGGTGGGCTGGGGGCTAGTATTTTATATACCTGTATATATTATTGTGGGTTACAGAAGTACGTGTGAGCTGGGGGCTCATATTCTATTTACCTGTATATATTACTTTGGGTTACACTAGTCCAGATGGGCTGGGGGCTAGTATTTTATACACCTGTATATGTTATTGTGGGTTACAGTAGTCCAGATGGGCTGGGGCGAGTATACTATATACATATATATTATTGTGGGTTACAGTAGTCCAGATGGGCGGGAGGCTAGTATACTATATACCTGTATATTATTGTGGGTTACAGTAGTCCAGATGGGCCAGGCTCAGGGCATGTATCATGCTTAGATACATCCAGGGTTAATGGTGACAGATGAGGGAGGCCCCAGCTGTTTGCGGCTGTCTCCAGATGGGCGGCTTCTCCTTTGTTTATGCTTGTTGGGATAACACTATTAGCAGCAGATTAGTCGCTGACCCCCGCACACACGAGCGCCCCCCCCCCCGCAGATCTTCGCTCGCAGTAATTATGTTCTTCTCTCCGCTTTTAATTAAGTCGTCTTTTCCTCTTTGCTTTTTCTTCCTCCTCGCAGTTTATTATGAGCCGAGAGGTGCGACCTGTAATAGCCCTAATTATTGCACCGCGGCCCCCCGGATTAACCCCCGGGTGCCTGTAGCGGCCCTTGTGGACAGGGCAGTCTCCGTCTGGGAATGACGGGGGACGAGCGGAGGGTCCCAGGGTGGCTGGCAGCATCCTAATCATATCCTTATAAACAGATATCGACCCCCGGGCTGCGCTCAATGGGCGCAGTTATCAGCCGGAGAGCTCTCTATTGAGCGGGAGCCTTAATCACAGCCCGTCCTCATCAATACAAGGCCTGCTATCGAGTGGCTGCCAGAAATTAGCTGCGGATTACAGGGTTATGCAGTGTTACTGGCTCCGGGGGAGGGGGCATCATCATCAAGATGTTCAGCTGAGACAGCGATAACAAGGAGCACAACCCCCATCATTGTCACCACACACCACAGGGCAGATGCCCCCGGCACAGGGCAGGCTATGAGGAGATGCCCCCGGCACAGGGCAAGGTATGAGGAGATGCCCCTGGCACAGAGCAGAGTATGAGGAGATGCCCCCGGCACAGGGCAGGGTATGAGGAGATGCCCCCGGCACAGGGCAGTGTATGAGGAGATGCCCCCGGCACAGGGCAGTGTATGAGGAGATGCCCCCGGCACAGGGCAGGCTATGAGGAGATGCCCCCGGCACAGGGCAGGCTATGAGGAGATGCCCCCGGCACAGGGCAGGGTATGAGGAGATGCCCCCGGCACAGGACAAGGTATGCGGAGATGCCCCCGGCACAGGGCAGGGTATGAGGAGATGCCCCCGGCACAGGGCAGGCTATGAGGAGATGCCCCCGGCACAGGGCAGGCTATGAGGAGATGCCCCCGGCACAGGGCAGGCTATGAGGAGATGCCCCCGGCACAGGGCAGGCTATGAGGAGATGCCCCCGGCACAGGGCAAAGTATGAGGAGATGCCCCCGGCACAGGGCAAAGTATGAGGAGATGCTCCCGGCACAGGGCAGGCTATGAGGAGATGCCCCGGCACAGGGCAGGGTATAAGGAGATGCCCCCGGCACAGGGCAGGGTATAAGGAGATGCCCCCGGCACAGGGCAGGGTATGAGGAGATGCCCCCGGAACAGGGCAGGGTATAAGGAGATGCCCCCGGCACAGGGCAGGATATAAGGAGATGCCCCCGGCACAGGGCAAGGTATGAGGAGATGCCCCCGGCACAGGGCAGGGTATGAGGAGATGCCCCGGCACAGGGCAGGGTATAAGGAGATGCCCCCGGCACAGAGCAGGATATAAGGAGATGCCCCCGGCACAGGGCAAGGTATGAGGAGATGCCCCCGGCACAGGGCAGGGTATGAGGAGATGCCCCCGGCACAGGGCAGTGTATGAGGAGATGCCCCCGGCACAGGGCAGGGTATGAGGAGATGCCCCCGGCACAGGGCAGGCTATGAGGAGATGCCCCCGGCACAGGGCAGAGTATGAGGAGATGCCCCCGGCACAGGGCAGGCTATGAGAAGATGCCCCCGGCACAGGGCAGGGTATGAGGAGATGCCCCCGGCACAGGGCAAAGTATGAGGAGATGCCCCCGGCACAGGGCAGGCTATGAGGAGATGCCCCCGGCACAGAACAGGCTATGAGGAGATGCCCCCGACACAGGGCAGGGTATGAGAAGATGCCCCTGGCACAGAGCAAGGGTATGAGGAGATGCCCCCGGCACAGGGCAAAGTATGAGGAGATGCCCCCCGGCACAGGGCAGGGTATGAGGAGATGCCCCCTAAACAGGGCAGGCTATGAGGAGATGCCCCCAGCACAGGGCAGGGTATGAGGAGATGCCCCCCGGCACAGGGCAGGGTATGAGGAGATGCCCCTGGCACAGGGCAGGGTATGAGGAGATGCACCCAGCACAGGGCAGGCTATGAGGAGATGCCCCCGGCACAGGGCAGGGTATGAGGAGATGCCCCCGGCACAGGGCAAAGTATGAGGAGATGCCCCCGGCACAGGGCAAAGTATGAGGAGATGCTCCCGGCACAGGGCAAAGTATGAGGAGATGCTCCCGGCACAGGGCAGGCTATGAGGAGATGCCCTGGCACAGGGCAGGGTATGAGGAGATGCCCCCGACACAGGGCAGGGTATAAGGAGATGCCCCCGGCACAGGGCAGGCTATGAGGAGATGCCCCGGCACAGGGCAGGGTATAAGGAGATGCCCCCGAAACAGGGCAGGGTATAAGGAGATGCCCCCGGCACAGGGCAAGGTATGAGGAGATGCCCCTGGCACAGAGCAAGGCTATGAGGAGATGCCCCCGACACAGGGCAGGGTATGAGGAGATGCCCCTGGCACAGAGCAAGGGTATGAGGAGATGCCCCGGCACAGGGCAGGGTATAAGGAGATGCCCCCGCACAGAGCAGGATATAAGGAGATGCCCCCGGCACAGGGCAGGGTATGAGAAGATGCCCCTGGCACAGAGCAGAGTATGAGGAGATGCCCCCGGCACAGGGCAAGGTATGAAGAGATGCCCCCGGCACAGGGCAGAGTATGAGGAGATGCCCCCGGCACAGGGCAGGGTATGAGGAGATGCCCCCGGCACAGAGCAAGGCTATGAGGAGATGCCCCCGACACAGGGCAGGGTATGAGGAGATGCCCCTGGCACAGAGCAAGGGTATGAGGAGATGCCCCGGCACAGGGCAGGGTATAAGGAGATGCCCCCGCACAGAGCAGGATATAAGGAGATGCCCCCGGCACAGGGCAGGGTATGAGAAGATGCCCCTGGCACAGAGCAGAGTATGAGGAGATGCCCCCGGCACAGGGCAAGGTATGAAGAGATGCCCCCGGCACAGGGCAGGGTATGAGGAGATGCCCCCGGCACAGGGCAGGCTATGAGAAGATGCCCCCGGCACAGGGCAGGGTATGAGGAGATGCCCCCGGCACAGGGCAAAGTATGAGGAGATGCCCCTGACATAGGGCAGGCTATGAGGAGATGCCCCCGGCACAGAACAGGCTATGAGAAGATGCCCCTGGCACAAAGCAAGGGTATGAGGAGATGCCCCTGGCACAGAGCAGAGTATGAGGAGATGCCCCCGGCACAGGGCAGGGTATGAGGAGATGCCCCCGGCACAGGGCAGGCTATGAGGAGATGCCCCCGGCACAGGGCAGGGTATGAGGAGATGCCCCCGGCACAGAGCAAGGGTATGAGGAGATGCCCCGGCACAGGGCAGGGTATAAGGAGATGCCCCCGGCACAGGGCAGGGTATGAGGAGATGCCCCAGACACAGGGCAGGCTATGAGGAGATGCCCCCGGCACAGGGCAGGGTATGAGGAGATGCCCCCGGCACAGGGCAAAGTATGAGGAGATGCCCCCGACACAGGGCAGGCTATGAGGAGATGCCCCCGGCACAGGGCAGGGTATGAGGAGATGCCCCCGGCACAGGGCAGGGTATAAGGAGATGCCCCCGGCACAGGGCAGGGTATGAGGAGATGCCCCAGACACAGGGCAAAGTATGAGATGCCCCCGGCACAGGGCAGGGTATGAGGAGATGCCCCCGGCACAGGGCAGGCTATGAGGAGATGCCCCCGGCACAGGGCAGGCTATGAGGAGATGCCCCCGGCACAGGGCAGGGTATGAGGAGATGCCCCCGGCACAGGGCAGGGTATGAGGAGATGCCCCCGGCACAGGGCAGGGTATGAGGAGATGCCCCCGGCACAGGGCAGGCTATGAGGAGATGCCCCCGGCACAGGGCAGAGTGAACTTCATCCTGATTTTCATCAATCGTCGTCCTACGAGGAGGAAGCGCGCAGCAAACTCAATGTGTGAACCTGTGTGTATGATGGATGGGCGGCTCCAACGCGTTATGTTTCATATGAACAGAATGAATAGTCCAGCCTGCTGCAAAGAGTGCGGCACAGATGTGAACAGAGACTAATCCACACTGTACCCCCTGCTCCTCTCTATACCCCCTGCTCCTCCCTATACCCCCTGCTCCTCACTATACCCCCTGCTCCTCACTATACCCCCTGCTCCTCACTATACTCCCTGCTCCTCACTATACTCCCTGCTCCTCACTATACTCCCTGCTCCTCACTATACTCCCTGCTCCTCACTATACTCCCTGCTCCTCACTATACCCCCTGCTCCTCTCTATACCCCCTGCTCCTCACTATACCCCCTGCTCCTCACTATACCCCCTGCTCCTCACTATACCCCCTGCTCCTCTCTATACCCCCTGCTCCTCACTATACTCCCTGCTCCTCACTATACCCCCTGCTCCTCACTATACTCCCTGCTCCTCACTGTACCCCCTGCTCCTCACTATACTCCCTGCTCCTCACTATACTCCCTGCTCCTCACTATACTCCCTGCTCCTCACTATACTCCCTGCTCCTCACTATACCCCCTGCTCCTCACTATACTCCCTATTACTCACTATACCCCCTGCTCCTCACTATACTCCCTATTACTCACTATACCCCCTGCTCCTCACTATACCCCCTGCTCCTCACTATACTCCCTGCTCCTCACTATACCCCCTGCTCCTCTCTATACTCCCTGCTCCTCACTATACCCCCTGCTCCTCACTATACTCCCTGCTCCTCACTATACCTCCTGCTCCTCACTATACTCCCTGCTCCTCACTATACTCCCTGCTCCTCACTATACCCCCTGCTCCTCACTATACTCCCTGCTCCTCACTATACCCCCTGCTCCTCACTATACCCCCTGCTCCTCACTATACTCCCTGCTCCTCACTATACCCCCTGCTCCTCACTATACTCCCTATTACTCACTATACCCCCTGCTCCTCACTATACCCCCTGCTCCTCACTATACCTCCTGCTCCTCACTATACCCCCTGCTCCTCACTATACTCCCTATTACTCACTATACCCCCTGCTCCTCACTATACCCCCTGCTCCTCACTATACCCCCTGCTCCTCACTATACTCCCTGCTCCTCACTATACTCCCTATTACTCACTATACCCCCTGCTCCTCACTATACCTCCTGCTCCTCTCTATACTCCCTGCTCCTCACTATACTCCCTGCTCCTCACTATACTCCCTGCTCCTCACTATACTCCCTATTACTCACTATACCCCCTGCTCCTCACTATACCCCCTGCTCCTCACTATACCCCCTGCTCCTCTCTATACCCCCTGCTCCTCACTATACTCCCTGCTCCTCTCTATACCCCCTGCTCCTCACTATACTCCCTGCTCCTCACTATACCCCCTGCTCCTCACTATACTCCCTGCTCCTCACTATACTCCCTATTACTCACTATACCCCCTGCTCCTCTCTATACCCCCTGCTCCTCACTATACTCCCTGCTCCTCACTATATTCCCTGCTCCTCTCTATACCCCCTGCTCCTCACTATACCCCTGCTCCTCACTATACTCCCTGCTCCTCACTATACTCCCTGCTCCTCCCTATACCCCCTGCTCCTCACTATACTCCCTATTACTCACTATACCCCCTGCTCCTCGCTATACACCCTGCTCCTCACTATACTCCCTGCTCCTCACTATACCCCCTGCTCCTCACTATACTCCCTGCTCCTCACTATACTCCCTGCTCCTCACTATACCCCCTGCTCCTCACTATACTCCCTGCTCCTCAGTATACCCCCTGCTCCTCCCTATACTCCCTATTACTCACTATACCCCCTGCTCCTCCCTATACTCCCTATTACTCACTATACCCCCTGCTCCTCACTATACCCCCTGCTCCTCACTATACTCCCTGCTCCTCCCTATACCCCCTGCTCCTCTCTATACCCCCTGCTCCTCACTATACTCCCTGCTCCTCTCTATACCCCCTGCTCCTCACTATACTCCCTGCTCCTCACTATATTCCCTGCTCCTCTCTATACCCCCTGCTCCTCACTATACCCCCTGCTCCTCACTATACTTCCTGCTCCTCACTATACACCCTGCTCCTCACTATACTCCCTGCTCCTCACTATACTCCCTGCTCCTCCCTATACCCCCTGCTCCTCACTATACTCCCTGCTCCTCACTATACCCCCTGCTCCTCACTATACTCCCTGCTCCTCACTATACCCCCTGCTCCTCACTATACCCCCTGCTCCTCTCTATACCCCCTGCTCCTCACTATACTCCCTATTACTCACTATATTCCCTGCTCCTCACTATATTCCCTGCTCCTCAGTATACCCCCTGCTCCTCCCTATACCCCCTGCTCCTCACTATACCCCCTGCTCCTCACTATACTCCCTGCTCCTCACTATACTCCCTGCTCCTCACTATACCCCCTGCTCCTCCCTATACTCCCTATTACTCACTATACCCCCTGCTCCTCACTATACCCCCTGCTCCTCACTATACCCCCTGCTCCTCACTATACTCCCTGCTCCTCACTATACCCCCTGCTCCTCTCTATACCCCCTGCTCCTCACTATACCCCCTGCTCCTCTCTATACCCCCTGCTCCTCACTATACTCCCTATTACTCACTATATTCCCTGCTCCTCACTATATTCCCTGCTCCTCACTATACCCCCCTGCTCCTCACTATACCCCCTGCTCCTCACTATACTCCCTGCTCCTCACTATACCCCCCTGCTCCTCACTATACCCCCTGCTCCTCGCTACACTCCCTGCTCCTCCCTATACCCCCTGCTCCTCCCTATACCCCCTGCTCCTCACTATACCCCCTGCTCCTCACTATACCCCCCTGCTCCTCACTATACCCCCTGCTCCTCGCTACACTCCTTGCTATACTCTCTGCTCCTTGCTATACTAACCTTTTTTTGCAGGTGACCCAAGTTTGGCAGTGGGAAGGTCGTGTGAAAACCTGTCAACCTCACAAAATGATGGAAACACCACAGAAATGGAAGGAAACAGCAGTAATACAGGGATCGGCATTACCAGGGTTAGCGATCCTTTGCAATAATGCCGATCATTGAATTAGTTAATATAATTAATAAATAAAACACATTTTTGTTGTAATAAAGTCACTTTCGTTGTTCAATAATTTAATTAAAACAAATCCATACTTGTGCAATTAAATATACTGTTAAGATATATATATAAATAAATGTATATTTATATATTTATTTATTTATTTACAGTATATTTAATTGCACAAGTATGGATTCGTTTTAATTAAATTATTGAACAACGAAAGTGACTTTATTACAACAAAAACGTGTTTTATTAATAAAATATTAACTATTACAGGAAACTCTATTAAAGCCGTTAATTCATATTGCCGGCAATAGAGCTGACTGTAATAATTAACACTTTAGTTTAATTAAAACATCAAATGTTTCTTCTAATTATGTTATCACAATAGCATTATGAGAAGAAACATTTTGATTCATATGTGCGCTCAGCTGATTGGCTGATTGGCTGAGCGCACATATAATGAGCCGGTCCGCAGCACAATGACTTCATTGTGCCAGGACCAGCGAGAAGAGAAGATAGAAGAGACAACATCAAGACATCGGAGGGTAAGTATACAGCTCTCCCTAGCCCCTCCCCTGCACTGCACCCACCCCAGCAAGGAAGGGGGGTCACTTAACTCCTTGCTTGCTGGTATGGGTGCGGTCTGACATCAGTCTGGCCCCCAAGGGGTTAGGTGGGGACCCTTACTTCTCCCCCTGGGGGCCAGATTGTTCAGTATGGCACCCAAAGGGTTAAGCGGGATGCAATGCATCCTCCCTTAACCCCTTGGGTGCCAGACTGTAAAGATGCTGCATACAGTAAGGTGCACAACACCGCTCACAATGATGGGTGTTGTGCTCCTGTTTGTGTGTTTTTTGTGTGTTTCTCCATTTTTGTTTTTCAGATATCGGTATCCTCGGGATTACGTCGGATTCGGTGGACTACGTTTATGACCAGCGGTTGTTGGGATTTTATTTTAAATAAAATGGTCAATGAGGGGTGTGGGGGTGTTTTTATTTGAATAAAAATATTTTTCACTTGTGTCTTGTCTTTATTTCTTTACTTTATAGACTTAGTAGTGGAAGCCGTCTAATAGACGGAATCCATTACTAAGTCGGGGCCTAGTGTTAGCCGGTATAAAATGGCTAACACTAACCCCCCTATTATTACCCCAGTACCCAATGCCACCAGGGGTACTGGGAAGAGCCGGGTGCCAGTGGTCCCAGAGCGTCAAAATTGGCGCTCCTGGACCGGGCGGCAGCAGGCTGGTAAGATTTAGGCTGGGGAGGGCCTAAACCAATGGCCATTCCCACCCTGGTGTTAACAGGCTGGTGTTGCTTGGTTTTTATACCTGGCTGGTTATGAAAATAGGGGGGACCCTATGCGTTTTTTTTTTTTAAATATTTATTTAAAAAACAAGTAGGATCCCCCCTATTTTCATAACCAGCCGGTTATAAAAACCAAACGACAGCAGCCTGGTAACACCAGGGTGGGAATGGCCATTGGTTTAGGCCCTCCCCAGCCTAAATCTTACCAGCCTGCTGCCGCCCGGTCCAGGAGCGCCAATTTTGACGCTCCGGGACCACTGGCACCCGACTCTTCCCAGTACCCCTGGTGGCATTGGGTACTGGGGTAATAATAGGGGGTTAGTGTTAGCCATTTTATACCGGCTAACACTAGGCCCCGACTTAGTAATGGATTCCGTCTATTTGACGACTTCTATTACTAAGTCTTTAAAGTAAAGAAATAAAGACAAGACACAAGTGAAAAATATTTTTATTCAAATAAGAACACCCCCACACCCCTCATTGACCATTTTATTTAAAATAAAATCCCAACAACCACTGGTCATCGACGTAGTCCACCGAATCCGACGTAATCCACAGGATACCGATATCTGAAAAACAAAGAGGGAGAAACACACAAACAGGAGCACAACACCTATCATTGTGAGCGGTGTTGTGCACCTTACAGTATGCAGCATCTTCACAGATCGCTGCTTAGTCTGGCCCCCAAGGGGTTAAGGGAGGATGCATTGCATCCCCCTTAACCCCTTGGGTGCCATACAAAGCAATCTGGCCCCCAGGGGGTTAAGTAATGGTCCCCACCTAACCCCTTGGGGGGCAGACTGTTGTCAGACCGCACCCATACCAGCAAGGAAGGGGTTAAGTGACCCCCCCTTCCTTGCTGGGGTGGGTGCAGTGCAGGGTAGGGGGTGGGGAGAGCTGTATACTCACCCTCCGATGTCTTGATGTTGTCTCTTCTATCTTCTCTCTTCGCTGGTCCCGGCACAATGAAGTGACTGTACTGCGGACCGGCTCATTATATGTGCGATCAGCCGATCAGCCAATCAGCTGAGCGCACATATAATTCTAAATGTTTCTTCTCATAATGCTATTGTGAAAACATAATTAGAAGAAACATTTGATGTTTTAATTAAAGTAAAGTGTTAATTATTACAGTCAGCTCTATTGCCGGCAATATGAATTAACGGCTTTAATAGAGTTTCCTGTAATAGTTAATATTTTATTAATAAAACACACTTTTGTTGTAACAAACTCACTTTCATTGTTCAATAATTTAATTAAAATGAATCCATACTTGTGCAATTAAATATATTGTAAATAAATAAATATATATATAAATAGACATTTATTTATATATATTTATTTTAACAGTATATTTAATTGCAAAAGTATGGATTGCTTTTAATTAAATTATTGAACAACGAAAGTGACTATATAATTATATTAACCAATTCAGGGATCGGCATTATTGCAGAGGATCGCTATCCCCGGTAATGCCGATCCCTGAATTACTGATTTCTTGCTTCCCATGGAGCTTTAACTTTATTAAAACAGCAAAACAAACAATTGTTTAGCTGTTTTATAGAACTCGAGCCCGAATCTTTGCTCGTCCGAGTAACGAGTACCCTAATGCTCGAACGAGTACCAAGCTCAGACCAGCATGCTCGCTCACCACTAATCACTATACCCCCTGCCCTTCCTATACTCCCTGCTCCTCACTATACTCCCTATTACTCACTATACCCCCTGCTCCTCACTATACCCCCTGCTCCTCACTATACCCCCTGCTCCTCTCTATACCCCCTGCTCCTCTCTATACCCCCTGCTCCTCTCTATACCCCCTGCTCCTCACTATACCCCCTGCTCCTCTCTATACCCCCTGCTCCTCACTATACCCCCTGCTCCTCACTATACCCCCTGCTCCTCTCTATACCCCCTGCTCCTCTCTATACCCCCTGCTCCTCACTATACTCCCTGCTCCTCACTATACCCCCTGCTCCTCTCTATACCCCCTGCTCCTCTCTATACCCCCTGCCCTTCCTATACTCCCTGCTCCTCACTATACTCCCTATTACTCACTATACCCCCCTGCTCCTCACTATACCCCCTGCTCCTCTCTATACCCCCTGCTCCTCACTATACCCCCTGCTCCTCTCTATACCCCCTGCTCCTCACTATACCCCCTGCTCCTCTCTATACCCCCTGCTCCTCTCTATACCCCCTGCTCCTCACTATACTCCCTGCTCCTCACTATACTCCCTATTATTCACTATACCCCCTGCTCCTCACTATACCCCCTGCTCCTCTCTATACCCCCTGCTCCTCACTATACTCCCTGCTCCTCACTATACTCCCTATTATTCACTATACCCCCTGCTCCTCTCTATACCCCCTGCTCCTCTCTATACCCCCTGCTCCTCTCTATACCCCCTGCTCCTCTCTATACCCCCTGCTCCTCACTATACCCCCTGCTCCTCACTATACCCCCTGCTCCTCTCTATACCCCCTGCTCCTCACTATACCCCCTGCTCCTCTCTATACCCCCTGCTCCTCACTATACCCCCTGCTCCTCACTATACCCCCTGCTCCTCACTGTACTCCCTGCTCCTCACTATACCCCCTGCTCCTCACTATACTCCCTGCTCCTCACTATACTCCCTACTCCTCACTATACCCCCTGCTCCTCACTATACTCCCTGCTCCTCACTATACTCCCTGCTCCTCGCTATACTCCCTATACCCCCTGCTCCTCACTATACCCCCTGCTCCTCACTATACTCCCTGCTCCTCACTATACTCCCTATACCCCCTGCTCCTCACTATACCCCCTGCTCCTCACTATACTCCCTGCTCCTCACTATACTCCCTATACCCCCTGCTCCTCACTATACCCCCTGCTCCTCACTATACTCCCTGCTCCTCGCTATACTCCCTGCTCCTCACTATACTCCCTGCTCCTCACTATACTCCCTGCTCCTCACTATACCCCCTGCTCCTCACTATACCCCCTGCTCCTCTCTATACCCCCTGCTCCTCACTATACCTACTTCTGAGTGATGCACTGTGAGAAATGGGGGAAGTGACAGCCCCTCTGGGCACATTTCTGCTCTTCTAATACATTTTCCTTCCCCTTCAGCCCTCCTGACTGCTCTGCACACCTTTACCTTCCCTGCAGCACCTCGGCCCATTCACTGCCCCTAGTGGTTATATGTGGTGTTGTATGCATTCAATCATTTTGTTGGAAATCAGTGTTTCCAAACCGTCCAGGTTCTGTGTATCACCAGACAGATAAAGAGGAGACATGGACACCAGGAATATTTCATCATTTATTGTCATATTTTTTTTTTGGTTTCTTTATTCCCCTGAGCACCACAATCCAGCATTTACCTAATATACTGGATCAAAGAAAGAGATTTAGGCAAAGT
Source organism: Dendropsophus ebraccatus (assembly GCA_027789725.1). Taxonomy (NCBI): domain Eukaryota; kingdom Metazoa; phylum Chordata; class Amphibia; order Anura; family Hylidae; genus Dendropsophus; species Dendropsophus ebraccatus. Next base: position 38,579 of record JAQFWZ010000053.1, read on the forward strand.
AAAACTGAAGCTCAGAGCCACAGTCCAGGTCCTGACCAGTCACCAGGCTGTAACAGGTCACGCTCCCATAATGCATTGCACCCTGTACGGTGCCTGTGTGGACACTACATCTCCCCGTTAGAACATGCTCTGTGCTTACAGGCACTGAACCAGCAGAGTATGCAATCAGTTCCTGCAGCCTGAGAGCTAACTGGGAACCAGCAGAATTAGGAATGCAGCTCTGGATATGACTGGAGATAAGGTGGACCCATCAGAAGAACTGCGGGTGGCGCCAATACCTAACTACTATGTAGATCAGTACCATGAATAGAGATAGTTTGGGTTCTTGGATAAGTTGACCTGGAAGGATGAAGTGACCTGGTTGGAACCTGCAATGTGGCTTCTCGGAGCAGTTTAGAAAGAGACTAAATGCTACAAGCAAAAACAGCAAAAAAAAAATAATTAAAAATAGCGGTAGTAGAAAAAAAAAAAAGCATAAAAAACAATAATTACATCGTTCTGAAATCCCCCATTACCTTGTCAAGAATACGACAATGAAATGTGCGCACGGCGGATCTTTGGTAGAACGGCTAGAAATAAACTCCATATTCTTCATTGTAAATAGCGAACGTGGCGGCCACCATTACCCGAATGCATGAAGGAGATGGCTCGCTAACGTGTCCATAACTTACAGGTCCATCTGAGGAGAGGTTGAGGTACTGCGGCTTCGGTGATGCCAAATACCATAGAGAGGCCTCAAATACCAGACTGGCCTGTGCCAACCACTAGAGGCTGCCCATTGACGTAACCCGTCCTACTCTGTGCCTCAGCTAGTATATAGAAGGCCACAGATATGAGTCCATCACCAGTCAAGCTCAAGGAATGGTCATCCATATTGGACCGTAAGGCCATGAGAAGACAGTCCTGTCTCAGTGGCAGAGTGGTCACTCTCCCCTTGATCAATCGTAAGCTCTTGTGCCTTTCATGGTCCTTCCTCGATGACACAACTAAATAAGTCCATTGATCGATATGTAGAGACGCGGGGTCTGAAGGGCAGGTTGGGAGTTGTCATACTGCAACCTCTGCCGTAAGGTAACATAGAAACCATCCTTCCCGTAGATCGTCATATAAATATATAAGAATGAGGTAGACGTCATCTCGAATATTCCCTTCTTTGGTATATAGAATAAAATTAAAGAAATCCAGTGACTCAGTCCACAGCGGGCATGACACCAACGTAACATAAGGAGTCGGGGGAGGTGAGGTATAGGAGACTGTGCTGGAAGAGGCAGCTATTGGTGATTTGGCAATGAGGTGGTTACCCTGGTGTGCATAGCACATCCTACAAAGGCCATGCTGGTGGATGGTGATGATGAGAGTAGAAGTTTTAGTGGCACTTGGATGAGATGCTGATATGGCTATCCTGGAATCAAGAATGACCCCACTGGAGCAAGAATGTTGGATGTTTTGATGCTGGGGGCTAGTCAGGCCATATAGATAGGCTAATGGACTGGTGCAGCATGGAAGCAATGGCGATTGTACCAGTTATAGCTGGGAGAGAACCGGAGCTCTGTCTATGGGTATGATGGCTAACATGGCACACACCTTCAAAGTAACCAAAATAACTGATGTAAAGGGTTTATCCACATACATAACCAAGGAAGGCACCAACTGATCACCATTTATACACCAGGAGAGGAAGCTACGACTTATGAGTTTTAGCCAATGATTCAATGGGCAATGAGCAAGACCCAGTGTCGCCAGGACTCCCTATGATCAGCTACAACTCGGAGAACTAACTAACGGCCACTTTGGGTCAAGACAAATGTCAAGAAACCTGTCAGTATTTGGAGGTGAATGGTGCAATATGTTAATGAATCTGTTGGAGGTTGGTAGATGAGTCCCGTGGTCTACACCATGGCCATTAGATAAATGATAATTACTGTTCTTCCTGTCCACGGTAAACGGAGGGGCGGTGGGGGGAGGAAGCGTCTGATAAAGTGCTGAGAGAAAGCAGCATTATCACAGACCTCTCCGTATCATCAGTGATTAAGAGAGTACAGTCTGACAGATGCATTGATTTTCTCTTTACTAAGCCGTGAAAAGGTCAGCGGCCAAGCAGCAGGATGGGTGCTCCGGGCTCCACGTGGAGCGGGCATCGCAAGGGAATGACTTAGATGACATTAAAAACAAGGTTTTCAATGCAAAAGTCGAAAGCCTTTAATCTGATGATACAAGGGGGCTGCGGTTATCAGGAACAGGCTAAGGTCAGGTGCAACAATTGGCCGCTATGGGTTTCTGCCTATTCCCTTTGCTCATGTCCCAGTAATTGAATTGTTTATGTCCTGATAATAAGGAGCCAGGGATCATATCCGGAACTGTTTACAATCTGATTGCTACAGGCACTCACCAGACCCTGCGCTACCAGCACCTACTCTCTCCCCATTGGCTCAATGTGTGCTTTATGTCTACAATGGGCTGAGAAAACAGTCAGCTTCCAGACTTCTGATACAAGACTCTGGGGGGCTCGTCTAAATATTCTTCAGCTAGGTCTAGTAGAGTCTAAAGACTGGTCTGTCCTACAGCTAGGTCTAGTAGAGTCTAAGGACTGGTCTGTCCTACAGCTAGGTCTAGTAGAGTCTAAAGACTGGTCTGTCCTACAGCTAGGTCTAGTAGAGTCTAAGGACTGGTCTGTCCTACAGCTAGGTCTAGTAGAGTCTAAAGACTGGTGTTGTCCTACAGCTAGGTCTAGTAGAGTCTAAAGACTGGTCTGTCCTACAGCTAGGTCTAGTAGAGTCTAAAGACTGGTCTGTCCTACAGCTAGGTCTAGTAGAGTCTAAGGACTGGTCTGTCCTACAGCTAGGTCTAGTAGAGTCTAAAGACTGGTGTTGTCCTACAGCTAGGTCTAGTAGAGTCTAAAGATTGATCCATCCTACAGCTAGGTCTAGTAGAGTCTAAAGACTGATCTGTCCTACAGCTAGGTTTAGTAGAGTCTAAAGACTGGTCTGTCCTACAGCTAGGTCTAGTAGAGTCTAAAGACTGGTGTTGTCCTACAGCTAGGTCTAGTAGAGTCTAAAGACTGGTGTTGTCCTACAGCTAGGTCTAGTAGAGTCTAAAGACTGGTCTGTCCTACAGCTAGGTCTAGTAGAGTCGAAAAACTGATCTGTCCTACAGACAGGTCTTGTGGAATCTGAGGACTGGCCTGTCCTATAGCTAGGTCCAGTAGAGTCTAAGGGCCAGTCATTCATACAGTGGTGTCTTCTTGAATCTGAGGACTGGTCTTTCTTACAGTGGTGTCTTGTAGATACTAAGGACTGGTCTTTTCTGCAGTTGGGTCATTCGTACAATGGTGTCTCGTAGAGTCTGAGGACTGGTCTGTCCCACAGCTAGGTCTTGTAGAGGCCCTATTACTATATCGTTCGAATTTAAACGATAATCCTTTTGTGTAATTGCAGGCAACGATCGAAAAAATGTTCGTATGCCGTTGATTGTTGATTTAGATCTAAACCTAAAATTATCGTTAATCGTTCGCTGTAATTCCACATTCGTTCGCTCAAGTTCCGCATTTTTTCACTAATCGTTCACTGTAATTGCACATTGTTCATCGTTTTGCTGGGATCAGAAGGAATAAACGATCATAGTAACGATTATTGTTCTGTGTAATATGGTGAACGATTTCAGGTTAGTGATAAACAATCTCATTTGCGATCATTTATCGTTAGTCGCTAATCGTTAAAAATCGCTCCGTGTAAAAGGACCCTAAGGGCCAGTCACTCATACAGCGGTCTCTTGTAGAGTCTAAAGACTGGCCTTTCCTACAGCTGGGTCTTGTCAAGTCTATCGGCCTTCTTGACCTCTAGGACCTCTGGCTTGGTTTTCCTACAGCTGGGTATCGTAGCATCTAAGGCCTTGTCATTCCTACTTGTGTCTTGTGGTGTATGAGGGCTGATGTTTGGTGGATCTCACTGACCATGTAAAGTATAGGGACTTTCGGACTGTTCCCACCATCATGGGACACAAGGATCAGGCAGATTGCAGTCTAAAGCCGAGGTGTCAGAGTATAAATTTAGAGCTTCCTTGTGTATTAATAACCTTATTGTTCTGAATTATTTTATATCCTATATGTAATGTGCACAAAAAGATGTCCGTAATGTAGAAATCCTAGGATTTTTGTCCCAGCACCACAGTCCTCCTGAGTGACCTATAGACTAATGCATACAGTGACAGCTAATCTTATTTCCTATCCTCCCTGGATTCTATACTGGCACCATCATCCTGATACACGTAGGCTCCATGAGTCGAGGATGGACAGTTCTCCATAGTACACAGCAGACGGACCCCCCGCCTCCATGCGTTGGGTTGATGGTCTCTGGACGGACCCTATTTCCTCTCTCTGTTGGCCTTGCCTGCTGTTGTCTGAGGTAAATGTGATAGCTCTATGCGTTCCTGGAGAAGGCTGAGACAAATCTTTGGTTATCTCCAATGTTTCCCACTTGTGACTTTGTTTACCACCGTCACTCAAGATCTTCACTGGAAAATGTCCGAGTAACTCAGAGGCCGCTGCTCTGAAGACAAATATTCCGCAAACACAGATTAAAATAAAAATAATAAAAAAAAACACTCTTATCTACTCTACTCCATATGTTAGGACTGAATAAATTAACTCTTGTTTTATCTTTGGTAAAAGCTACATTTTATGAGTCTGTCTGATTGCTGGACGTGACCTCCTGAAAAGCAATGACGCTGACGCCCCATACCCAGAAGAAAAAGGGGGCTTCCAGGTGGTGGAGAAGATGAGTATCTGGGTTACTGTCCAGAGGTAAGTGCACCGAGCTCAATCTTTGGTATAACATACTCCAGGTGGGTTGGTTAGAGGTAGGGTGGTTGAAGCAGGTGGTAGACTGGACGCTGGAGGCCATGTTCCAAAACACTTGAGAACTCCAGCAGATAGTAGGGCTGAGGCAGAGAGACACATCGCCTGGCACAGTCTTGTGGTATTCTTCTGTTGATCAGCCCTAAACAGGTCAATTCTGCATAAACAACCTGCGTCCTCCTCACCTCTGAAGAAGCCCACCCTCCTGGGATGATAATGTAAGATGTGGGTTTTATGGGCTCTGGATGAGCATCTGCGAGGACTCACGGAGAGGAACTGGGTGGAGTGTGTCCTTGTGATGACGATGACTGTGGAGGGATCTGTGCTGTAGATGGACTGGAGCGCTCAATGTTGATGACAGAGCTTGTGTTTGACCCTGAAGTTGATGTTGCTCTGTGGGCAAATAACACACCTGAGGGCAGAAGAACAAAAACATCTGTGAGCCAGGCAAAGGAGAATATTACATGGCTAAAAATAAGTGCCCGTCCCATGCAACACAACTGGGAAATACTGCTGGGGGAAACCAATATGGTGACTGTAGTGGGATTTTACCTGTATGGATCAGCCTAGTAATATGGTCATATGGGAGAGGGGATATTAAAAACTGTAGGACAACTATAATGACTGGCCAAAACACAGAATATCTGAGTACTTGTCTTTCTTACAATTGGGTATAGTGGCTCTGTGCTTCTCGGGTCCCATAGAGTCTATGGACTGGGCTTACGAGCGGTTTGGTTCTGTAAGGCCCTGTGGACTGGTCTTTCTCCCAGTTAGGTTTCATAAAATGTAAGGACAGATGTTGTTTGATGTTGGATCTCTTCATGTCCATGGGCTGGTAGTTTGGTCTTGTACATTGTACGTTGGGGCTCTTTGAGTCTAAGGACAGGTCTTATGAATGGTTAATGCTTGTAGAGAACTAAAGACTTTCTTCCAGTTGGGTTAGTACAGTCTAAGGATGGATCTGTCTTGACACTGGATCTCTGATTGTCTAAGGACTGGTGCTCCCTAAGATTTGGTCTTGTACAGTGTAAGGATGAGTCTCTGGAGTGACAGCCCACTCAGCCAATCACCGACAAAGACGGGACAGCACCGTGGCCAGTGATTGGCTTGGATTTAGTGAGGCTGCAGTCAGCAGGGGACACCAGAGATGACAACCCTTTAGGTGTTTTTATAGTATAAATAAAAAGTAAAAACAAACAAAAACTATAAATTTGTTAATGGGGAATAAAAAACAATACAAAGTTGTAGTTTCTGAAATAAAATGAGGAAAAAAATTAAATCAGGAACTAAAATGACAATTTTAATTTGTGATTTTGTGATTTAAAAAAAAAAAAAAAAGTGCCTATCACTGTATAATGGGTAATAATGATCACCTGTCACAGGACGGGCGGTTCCTCATTATTAGGGTTCGTACTGCCGATTGTGGTTAAAGGATAAAATGGTGGTGGGGCTGGGCAGCTGCCGGTTGTCTGCGTCACCCCATATATGAGAAGTGGCAGCTGCGGATCAATGTATAGAACATTAACTCTTTAGCAGCCAGTTATTTCCAGCTGTCTGTGTCTATTAGGAGGCGATGCTACAGCTCAATGTCAGGAGGTGCTGCAGGCCAGGGCAATGGAAGTGTTAGAGAAGTGGTCTCTCTGGGATGCTGGGAGTTGTAGTTCCCCTGTTTGCAGATGACTATATTAATGTCTATGCAGTCCAGCGAGACTTCACATGGGTTAAGGAACTCGCCGTCTACACATCCACTTCTTGTGTTTATTACAATGGATTTTATAGCGCTCCGGCACTCACTGGAACTTATTGGATTTCCTGAAAGCGACCTGAGAGGCGGCTCCTTACCTGCGTACACAACTCCATTTATTTCCATCGACATGTTGATGCTGCTAATGGTGGAGGCAGACAGGTTCATCGCTGTCTCTTGTCTGTCGTCTGGAGAAGAGAAAAACACCAGATATGAGGGAGCTGCACCATGGTGTGTGCACACCCTGAGAATTAGTGTGATTATGTGTAGTGTCTGTCAGTGTGTAGGATGGTGTGTAGGGGGTGTCAGTGTATGTGCGTTACTGTGTACAAGGGTGTGTGTGGTGGGGTGTAGTGTGTGCATTGTGTGCACTGTACTGTATGCACCGTGTCATGGTGTTTGTGCACAGTGTGATGGTGTTTGTGCAGTTGATGCACTGTGTGGTGGTGTTTGTGCGCTGTGTAATGGTTTTTGTGCACTTTACGCAACATGTGATGGTGTTTGTGCACCGTGTGATGGTGTTTGTGCAGTTGATGCACCATGTGATGGTGTTTGTGCAGTTGATGCACCGTGTGATGGTGTTTGTGCACTGTGTAATGGTGTTTCTACACTGTGTGATGGTGTTTCTGCACTTGATGCACTGTATGATGGTGTTTGTGCGCTGTGTGATGGTGTTTGTGCACTGTGTGATGGTGTTTCTGCACTTGATGCACTGTATGATGGTGTTTGTGCGCTGTGTGATGGTGTTTCTGCACTTGATGCACTGTATGATGGTGTTTGTGCGCTGTGTGATGGTGTTTGAGCACTGTGTGATGGTGTTTCTGCACTTGAAGCACTGTATGATGGTGTTTTTGCACTGTGTGATGGTGTTTTTGCACTGTGTGATGGTGTTTGTGCACTGTGTGATGGTGTTTGTGCACTGTGTGATGGTGTTTTTGCACTGTGTGATGGTGTTTGTGCACTGTGTGATGGTGTTTGTGCACTGTATGATGGTGTTTGTGCGCTGTGTGATGGTGTTTCTGCACTTGAAGCACTGTGTGATGGTGTTTCTGCACTTGAAGCACTGTATGATGGTGTTTGTGCACTGTGTGATGGTGTTTTTGCACTGTGTGATGGTGTTTGTGCACTGTATGATGGTGTTTGTGCACTGTGTGATGGTGTTTGTGCACTGTGTGATGGTGTTTGTGCACTGTGTGATGGTGTTTGAGCACTGTGTGATGGTGTTTCTGCACTTGAAGCACTGTGTGATGGTGTTTCTGCACTGTGTGATGGTGTTTGTGCACTGTGTGATGGTGTTTGTGCACTGTGTGATGGTGTTTTTGCACTGTGTGATGGTGTTTGTGCACTGTGTGATGGTGTTTGAGCACTATGTGATGGTGTTTCTGCACTTGAAGCACTGTGTGATGGTGTTTCTGCACTGTGTGATGGTGTTTGTGCACTGTGTGATGGTGTTTGTGTACTGTGTGATGGTGTTTTTGCACTGTGTGATGGTGTTTGTGCACTGTATGATGGTGTTTGTGCACTGTGTGATGATGTTTGTGCACTGTGTGATGGTGTTTGTGCACTGTGTGATGGTGTTTGTGCACTGTATGATGGTGTTTGTGCACTGTGTGATGGTGTTTGTGCACTGTGTGATGGTGTTTGTGCACTGTGTGATGGTGTTTGAGCACTGTGTGATGGTGTTTGTGCACTGTATGATGGTGTTTGTGCACTGTGTGATGGTGTTTGTGCACTGTATGATGGTGTTTGAGCACTGTATGATGGTGTTTGTGCACTGTGTGATGGTGTTTTTGCACTGTGTTATGGTGTTTGTGCACTGTGTGATAGTGTTTGTGCACTGTGTGATGGTGTTTGAGCACTGTGTGATGGTGTTTCTGCACTTGAAGCACTGTGTGATGGTGTTTCTGCACTGTGTGATGGTGTTTGTGCACTGTGTGATGGTGTTTGAGCACTGTGTGATGGTGTTTGTGCACTGTGTGATGGGGTTTGTGCACTGTATGATGGTGTTTGTGCACTGTGTGATGTGTTTGTGCACTGTGTGATGTGTTTGTGCACTGTGTGATGGTGTTTGTGCACTGTATGATGGTGTTTGTGCACTGTATGATGGTGTTTGTGCACTGTGTGATGGTGTTTGTGCACTGTATGATGGTGTTTGTGCACTGTGTGATGGTGTTTGTGCACTGTGTGATGGTGTTTGTGCACTGTGTGATGGGGTTTGTGCACTGTATGATGGTGTTTGTGCACTGTGTGATGTGTTTGTGCACTGTGTGATGTGTTTGTGCACTGTGTGATGGTGTTTGTGCACTGTATGATGGTGTTTGTGCACTGTATGATGGTGTTTGTGCACTGTGTGATGGTGTTTGTGCACTGTATGATGGTGTTTGTGCACTGTATGATGGTGTTTGTGCATGCACTTAATGTGTTGGGGTGTCGGTACCTCGGTTGTTGATTTTGATCTTCATGGGCATCTGTGCAGCCATTGCCAGCAGGTTGTGTTGTAGTGCGTGCTGCATTAACCTCTGCTGTTCCTCCGCCATCATGGCCATCTTTTTCTCTGGCGGTTCCCCTGATTCCAGCTTCTCTCGGAGTTGCTCCAGGGCGGCGGCCTGCATGGCTTGTACGGCATGGGCTGCTGCCACGTGGTGGCTGGGCAGGGCTACAGGGATGCTGATGCGGTGAGGGGGGGCAGTGGGGTGCAGGCCGTCCTCTAGAAGATGGAGGCATCAGTCAGTATCAACAACATGAGACCGGCAACAAAGAGGAGCGGGTGCAACACAGACAAGGGACAACCAGAAAGATGTGGGAGAAGGGGAAGCCGGCACAGACGCTCTCCAGACTGGCACTTACCTTTCTTTATGAGTGGCATCTGGCTAATCTGTGCCCCGTTGTGTCCTGCGACTGACAGGGTGGGCATGGATATTTTGGGGGGTGTTAGGACATTTGGGGTGCCCACGGGTGAGTAACTAAAGAGTCCTGAGCCAAAGCTTTGCCTCCGTCCCTCTCTCCTGTTACTGTCGATGGCAGCCTGTAGCTCCCCGGGGGAGCTGAGCGCCCGTTTCTCACATTCATAGGGATACAGGTACTTCATGTATCTAAGGAGAAAGAGGAGTCTCGTTATCCGGCCCTGGACTACTACAGCGTTCCATCCGCATATAAATAAGCGGTGTCAGCTCCTGGGGCGAGGAGGACTCACTGTGTTCTCAGTGTGAAGGCTGCGCTGGTGATGGAGGTGGGGAGGCTCAGCCCCTTGGTGATCTCCCTCCAGATCTTCTTATTGATCACTTCCACCAGGCCGCCCTTCTCCGTCACCAGTCTGTACAGAGTGTACAGGTCCAGGACTTGTTTCGCCATTATGGGGATTCGATTTACTGGTGTTCCTACGGGAAGAGAGAAAACAGATGAGAGTTATCCTATGTGACGGCCAGAAACAGAAAGGGTTAACCGCCTAATATAAGAGAAAAACGGGAAAATATAGGATCAAATCTGATTAATAACGAGAAAATCACATATGGATACATTGTAACAACCACCATCTCCATGGCAACCACCCTGTGTCACAGCTTTATCAATCAGATTTTTATAACATATGCAGATAGATGGGGCCCGGTGGGTCGGTCTTATTACGGACAATTGAGAGGCTGGGTGAGCGAGAACAGCTCAACTATTGGGGCCTTATATATGGGAGAGGGGCCCCTATAGCATCATGTGGCCCCTGTGTCAGCTCTCTCCACCTTCTACCCCCTCAGGCTGCTCCTTACTCATAGTTTCCTATACTAGGAGCCCATGGGGAAGTAGAACGGGGCCAAATGGACCCTCATAGCAACCACACAAGCTGCCCTTATAGTTCGAGGACCCCCTATTAGAACACAGAAGGGTGGTCTGTCCGTCATTCAGCAGGGGGAGTGATGAGGAGACGAGCGGCGCCCCCTGCACTTCAGGACATTTTGCTGAATCTGTAAAATCTTTGAATCTTGAATCTGGATAATCTCCGAGCCGATCCTCGTCTTTGTGACCTATAATAATTAACCTGCGCATCTCCTCCTGAGCTGAGGGGATTTACGAGGAGGACGGTCAATACCGAGGACGGGGCCTGCAACGCCAATGTCTCCAGAGAGAGGGGAGAATAATGGGGAACCAGCAATGGCCGCTCCTGACCTTTCTGACGACCTCTGGACAGGACTGGAAATGATAATAACCATACCGGCCCTGATTATGGGGATAGGCAGTGGTACCATGATGGGAAGGGGCACGGGGATGGGCAGTGGTATGGCAATAGGCAGGGGCAAGGCGATGGGCAGAGGTATGGCAATGGGCAGAGGGTACAGCGATGGGCAGAGGACTAGTGAGGGGCAGTAGTACGGCGATGGGCAGGGGGTACGGCAATGGGCAGAGGTCTGGCAATAGGGAGAGGTATGGCGATGGACCGGGGTACAGCGATGGGCAGTAGTACGGCAATGGGCAGAGGTACTGCGATGGACCGGGATACAGCGATGGGCAGGGGGTACGGCATTGGGCAGAGGTACGGCGATGGGCAGGGGGTACGGCGATGGGCAGAGGTACGATGATGGGCAGGGGCACGGGGATAGGACTGTGGTTGTCACCATTATGTCCATGAGTTCAGTACTCCTGTGTCCTCCCACAAGACATGGCCCCGTGAGCTGACGGACATCGGGGACTATATAGGGGCCCATAGATATTAGATCAGTGATCTGCAGCAGTCCAGCTGTTGTGGAAATACATCTTCTATCTGCCCAGCGGGGAGGCTGTATCTAAGCCTGAGATACATTCGCGCCCGGTTGGCCCCTCCAGCAGTGAGGCCGATGTGTCGTGCGGTGGGAACAGGAGCCAGGCTCGGGGAGAGCTGCAGACACCACATCAGCAGCAGATCCGTCACACTGACATCCATCTCACCACAATCCACTCATACTTCCCAGAAAAGTTGGGTTTTGGTGGATACGTTTACACCCCGGGGGGCTCCATCCTGTCAGTAAAGCCGCTCTGGGCCCAGACAATTGACTGCGGCAGCGGCTGACAAGATCCTCAATATAATGGTGTAATATCAGGCGGCCCGGGGGATCATGTCCGACCACAGAGGAGGCGGCTGGCGGGGCCAAACAATGGAGAAAGTTATCAGCCAGTACAGCAAGGAGTATACTGGGGCCTATACACCACAGGTAATATATATATATATATATATATATATACACACACACAGTACAGGACACAGCAAGTAGTATACTGGGGCCTATACACCACAGGTAATAAATATATATATTTATATATATAGGAGGACAGAGAAGCCTAGAGGAGGACAGAGGAGTCTAAAAGAAAACGGGGCCTGAAGGAAGATAGAGGAGAACAGGGGGCCTGAAGGAGGATAGAGGAGAACAGGGGGCCTGAAGGAGGATAGAGAACAGGGGGCCTGAAGGAGGATAGAGGAGAACAGGGGGCCTGAAGGAGGATAGAGAAGAACAGGGGGCCTGAAGGAGGATAGAGGAGTCTAAAAGAAAACGGGGCCTGAAGGAAGATAGAGGAGAACAGGGGGCCTGAAGGAGGATAGAGGAGAACAGGGGACCTGAAGGAGGATAGAGGAGAACAGGGGGCCTGAAGGAGGATAGAGGAGAACAGGGAGCCTGAAGGAGGATAGAGGAGAACAGGGAGCCTGAAGGAGGATAGAGGAGAACAGGGGGCCTGAAGGAGGATAGAGGAGCCTAGTGGGGTTTGGAGAAGAAGAGAGGAACCTAGAGGAGCCTAGGGGAGAACAGAGGGTCTGGAGGAGGACAGAGAAGCCTAGAGGAGGACAGAGGAGTCTAAAAGAAAACGGGGCCTGGAGGAGGATAGAGAAGAACAGGGGGCCTGAAGGAGGATAGAGGAGAACAGGGAGCCTGGAGGAGGATAGAGGAGAACAGGGAGCCTGAAGGAGGATAGAGGAGAACAGGGGGCCTGAAGGAGGATAGAGGAGAACAGGGGGCCTGAAGGAGGATAGAGGAGAACAGGGAGCCTGGAGGAGGATAGAGGAGAACAGGGAGCCTGAAGGAGGATAGAGGAGAACAGGGGGCCTGAAGGAGGATAGAGGAGAACAGGGGGCCTGAAGGAGGATAGAGGAGAACAGGGGGTCTGAAGGAAGATAGAGGAGAACAGGGGGCCTGAAGGAGGATAGAGGAGAACAGGGGGCCTGAAGGAGGATAGAGAACAGGGGGCCTGAAGGAGGATAGAGGAGAACAGGGGGCCTGAAGGAGGATAGAGGAGAACAGGGGGCCTGAAGGAGGATAGAGGAGAACAGGGGGCCTGGAGGAGGATAGAGGAGAACAGGGGGCCTGAAGGAGGATAGAGGAGAACAGGGAGCCTGGAGGAGGATAGAGGAGAACAGGGAGCCTAAAGGAGGATAGAGGAGCCTAGTGGGGTTTGGAGAAGAAGAGAGGAACCTAGAGGAGCCTAGGGGAGAACAGAGGGGTCTGGAGGAGGATAGAGGAGCCTAGAGGAGAACAGGGGTCCTGGAGAAGGATAGAGAAGCCTGGAGGAGGATAGAGGAGCCTAGGGGAGAACAGAGGGGTCTGGAGGAGAATAAAGGAGCCTAGGGGAGAACAGAGGGGTCTGGAGGAGAATAGAGGAGCCTAGGGGAGAACAGAGGGGTCTGGAGGAGGATAGAGGAGCCTAGGGGAGAACAGAGGGGTCTGGAGAAGGATAGAGGAGCCTAGGGGAGAACAGAGGGGTCTGGAGGAGGATAGAGGAGCCTAGGGGAGAACAGAGGGGTCTGGAGGAGGATAGACGAGCCTAGGGGAGAACAGAGGGGTCTGGAGGAGGATAGAGGAGCCTAGGGGAGAACAGAGGGGTCTAGAGGAGGATAGAGGAGCCTAGGGGAGAACAGAGGGGTCTGGAGGAGGATAGAGGAGCCTGGGGAAAGGCAAAGAAGATCAAAGGGGGTGGGGGGGGTAGGAGTCTGCAGGGGACAGAGGTGTCTGGAGGGGAGACATTACAGGTGCGAGTGACTATTATCTAATCGGATTTGCGCTATTCTTTTGTCTCTGACTTTCTGCTGCCATGAAGGAATGAACCATTACTTATACTGAGGAAATTCACAAACTCTGTAACTTTAGTAAAAGTCGGAGCTGAATCCGCGATCTCCCCCCCCCTCCCCGTGCGCAGTGATTTTTGCCATAGTAAAATGTTGGCTGTTATCCGTTAAAGATTACATTGTACTTGGTGCCCCCTCCTCCGCTCATCCATATATTGATTTCCATTGTGGATGTGATTTATAGATGGCGACTCGGTGAGAGGAAGAGAACGAGGCGCGCTCTGTGATATGATAAAGATTGGGAGCGGCGGGAGGAGAATGAAGGTATCTGAGTATTGATAAGGCATCCATCCCCGTCCCGCGCCGCGCACATGATGGATGCGACCACACTTCCCTCCACATGAAGTTTATCTCCCGATGTTGCGGTACTAACTTTATGCGCTAATGGTGAAGACGGCGGAGAGAAAAAAACACACAATGACATTGTCACCTCCCGACAAGCTGTTCAGACATCTTAGTTATGGGAAAGCTGGGTGGATGCCAATATGGCGGCCATGAGATGCTCCTAAATAATGTATGTGCCTAGTTATAACCTTATACGGCAAGGGATGTTACCGCAGGACAGGGCATCCTGCAACACTGAAAAGTTTGGTGACAACCAATATGGCCGCCATGACATCTCCCTTAGCTTTGCCTGGACCCTAATGGGATATTTCCTTAGTTATTCAGTCAGATCTGATGGTCATGATGCTGGAAACACATTGGCTGAATCCTGGACTACTGCAGCTTCCTTCTTGGACATCACCCAGCTTTCCCAGTATCAGATAAAACTTTCAGACAAGAAAAAAAACATGTCCGCTTTTTTCTATAAACAGCGCCCCAGCTGTCCATAGGTTGTGCCTGGTATTACAGATCGTCATACTCGGAGGTCCTGGCTTACACCCCCCAGTGATTGATGGCAGTCAGGGTCTGGGGGTTCCATGTTACAATGTACCTATTAACCCTAACATGATTGTACATCCACTAACCCCCGGCCTGGCCATTGTTTGCTCTTGTTCCTGGTGACCCGGGGCAGGCACTGGATGCCAGCTGATGATGGATGACCCCGCGTACATCTCTATGAGGAGATGCCAGCCCAGCCGGGCTCACAATGGAGCTGTCTAATAGAAGAGAGTGATGAGATGCTGCCCCACGCCCCACAAATCTTCACAAAGCTCCCATTATAGGAGGCGCCATTGTCTGATCACAATGGCCGTAAATTGATTGATGGCGGGAATTATCAGCCGCCACCTAATAAAGACCACAGGGGTCCTTGCTTCAGAGTATACAGGTATACAGGGGCTGAAGCCTGTCCTGACCTTATACTTTACTGCACTGATACACAGTTACATCCCATCAGCCTGGACTATATATATATATATATATATATATATATATATATATACTGATACACTGTAACATCCATCAGCCTGGACTATATATATATATATATATATATATATATATATACTGATACACTGTAACATCCCATCAGCCTGGACTATATATATATATATATATATATATATATATATATATATATATATATATATACTGATACACTGTAACATCCCATCAGCCTGGACTATATATATATATATATATATATATATATATATATATATATATACTGATACACTGTAACATCCATCAGCCTGGAATATATATATATATATATATATATATATATATATATAAAAATATATATATATAGTACGCTGTAACACACCATCAGCAGGGACTATATAAGCAGGGACTATATAAGCTTCTCTTTAGGGTGAATATTAAACCTTGGTGAATAATATAACATCCCTGATACAAAGCACCAAATCCCCTGCAGTAAAGTAAAAGAGAAAAATCTCCTTCCCTTCATGCAGCACTAGGGGGCGCTGACTACCTGCTGTGTATACACTGACTCTATTATAACATATCATGCAGTACGCTCCCCCTAGTGGTGATTGCAGGTAGCAGCACTCCACTATGCAGGGGATTTGGAATCCTGTATCAGGAATTGTGACAGCTATAAAGCCGTATAAAGAAATGATTCCGCCCGTTCCCAGCAGGATGAGTGTCAGTTCTGGGGACGAGCACGGCGCAGTAATGGCGGCGCCCCGCTCATTTATAACAATTAGAGGAGGCTGCAGAGAAGCAGTTTTTGCTGGAGGAGGCCATTGCTCACTGAGCCTAATCCTGCTGTCCTGGTGACAGATGGAGAAGATGGGAATTGGCTGGACAGGCAGCGGGCGGAACTGGCTGCACATCCATTACTGGTGACAGGCGGAGGGGGGTGAGGGCCGGGTGTGAGCTCAGAACATCCACACCGCCAGCAGCGGATAACCCACCACTCCTCTCTAACCTGCTGCATGTATCACTAGCTCTGCTGGCTGTCAGTGACCAAGAACACTCACCTGTGTATCCAGGGGTCCTGACTGTAACCAGAGGGTCCTTACTGTATCCAGGGGTCCTGACTGTATCCAGGGGCTCCTCACTGTATCTAGGGGGTCCTCACTGTATCCAGAGGGTCCTCACTGTATATAGAGGGTCCTCACTGTATCTAGAGGGTCCTCACTGTATGCAGGGGTCCTCACTGTATCTAGGGGGTCCTCACTGTATATAGAGGGTCCTCACTGTATCCAGAGGGTCCTGACTGTATCCAGGGGTCCTGACTGTATCCAGGGGCTCCTCACTGTATCTAGGGGTCCTCACTGTATATAGAGGGTCCTCACTGTATGCAGAGGTCCTCACTGTATCTAGGGGGTCCTCACTGTATCCAGGGGTCCTGACTGTATCTAGAGGGTCCTCACTGTATGCAGGGGTCCTCACTGTATATAGAGGGTCCTCACTGTATCCAGAGGGTCCTGACTGTATCCAGGGCTCCTCACTGTATCTAGGGGGTCCTCACTGTATATAGAGGGTCCTCACTGTATGCAGGGGTCCTCACTGTATCTAGAGGGTCCTCACTGTATGCAGGGGTCCTCACTGTATCTAGAGGGTCCTCACTGTATGCAGGGGTCCTCACTGTATCTAGAGGGTCCTCACTGTATGCAGGGGTCCTCACTGTATCTAGGGGGTCCTCACTGTATATAGAGGGTCCTCACTGTATCCAGAGGGTCCTGACTGTATGCAGGGGTCCTCACTGTATCTAGAGGGTCCTCACTGTATGCAGGGGTCCTCACTGTATATAGAGGGTCCTCACTGTATCCAGAGGGTCCTGACTGTATCCAGGGGTCCTGACTGTATCCAGAGGGTCCTCACTGTATCCAGGGCTCCTCACTGTATCTAGGGGGTCCTCACTGTATATAGAGGGTCCTCACTGTATCCAGAGAGTGCTGACTGTATCCAGGGGCTCCTCACTGTATCTAGGGGGTCCTCACTGTATATAGAGGGTCCTCACTGTATCCAGAGGGTCCTGACTGTATCCAGGGGTCCTGACTGTATCCAGAGGGTCCTGACTGTATCCAGGGGTCCTTACTGTATCCAGGGGTCCTCACTGTATCTAGGGGGTCCTCACTGAATATAGAGGGTCCTCACTGTATCCAGGGGTCCTCACTGTATCCAGAGGGTCCTCACTGTATCCAGGGGTCCTCACTGTATGCAGGGCTCCTCACTGTATATAGAGGGTCCTCACTGTATCCAGAGGGTCCTCACTGTATCCAGGGGTCCTCACTGTATCCAGAGGGTCCTCACTGTATCCAGAGGGTCTTCACTGTATCCAGGGGTCCTCACTGTATCTAGGGGGTCCTGACTGTAACCAGAGGGTCCTCACTGTATCTAGAGGGTCCTCACTGTATGCAGGGGTCCTGACTGTATCTAGGGGGTCCTCACTGTATATAGAGGGTCCTCAATGTATCCAGAGAGTCCTCACTGTATCCAGGGGCTCCTCACTGTATTCAGGGGGTCCTCACTGTATCTAGACCAGTGTTCCTCATCTCCAGTCCTCAGGACCCACCAGCAGGTGATGTTATGAGGATGTCCCAACAGGAGTTGAGAAAGCACTGATGTAGGGGGTCCTGACTGTATCCAGGGGTCCTCACTGTATCCAGGGCTCCTCACTGTATCTAGAGGGTCCTCACTGTATCCAGAGGGTCCTCACTGTATCCAGAGGGTCCTCACTGTATCTAGAGGGTCCTCACTGTATTCAGGGGGTCCTCACTGTATCTAGACCAGTGTTCCTCATCAGCAGGTGATGTTATGAGGATGTCCCAACTGGAGTTGAGAAAGCACTGATGTAGAGGGTCCTGACTGTATCTAGAGGGTCCTCTCTGTATACAGCTGTTGAGTTCACTGGACTAAGCCTCCAGACTGATACACTGTACCGCTGACTGTCCAAACCGGATCCCATTCACTGACATGAAGCAGAGATTAGGAGAATGGTGAAGACTTTCTGAAAACTATGGAGTCCAGACCAGATCACCCCCTAAGTCCAGTCCAGAGCGCCCCCTAAGTCCAGACCAGTCCAGTCCAGACCAGAGCGCCCCCTAAGTCCAGTCCAAACCAGAGCGCCCCCTAAGTCCAGACCAGAGCGCCCCCTAAGTCCAGACCAGAGCGCCCCCTAAGTCAATTCCAGTCCAGACCAGAGCGCCCCCTAAGTCCAGACCAGACCAGAGCGCCCCCTAAGTCCAGTCCAGACCAGAGCGCCCCCTAAGTCCAGTACAGACCAGAGCGCCCCCTAAGTCCAGTACAGACCAGAGGGCCCCCTAAGTCCAGACCAGAGCGCCCCCTAAGTCCAGACCAGAGCACCCCCTAAGTCCAGTCCAGACCAGAGCCCCCTAAGTCCAGTCCAGACCAGAGCGCCCCCTAAGTCCAGTCCAGAGCGCCCCCTAAGTCCAGTGCAGAGCGCCCCCTAAGTCCAGTCCAGACCAGAGCGCCCCCTAAGTCCAGACCAGAGCGCCCCTAAGTCCAGACCAGAGCGCCCCCTAAGTCCAGTCCAGAGCGCCCCCTAAGTCCAGACCAGAGCGCCCCCCTAAGTCAAGTCCAGAGCGCCCCCTAAGTCCAGACCAGAGCGCCCCCCCTAAGTCAAGTCCAGACCAGAGCGCCCCCTAAGTCCAGTCCAGACCAGAGCGCCCCCTAAGTCCAGACCAGAGCGCCCCCCTAAGTCAAGTCCAGTCCAGAGCGCCCCCTAAGTCCAGTCCAGACCACAGCGCCCCCTAAGTCTAGAGCAGAGTGCCCCCTAAGTCCAGTCCACAGCGTCCCCTAAGTTCAGACCAGAGCGCCCCCTAAGCCCAGACCAGATCACCCCCTATATCCAGACCAGACCAGAGTGCCCCTAAGTCCAGTCCAGACCAGAGTGCCCCCTAAGTACAGACCAGAGCGCCCCCTAAGTAGACCAGAGCGCCCCCTAAGTCCAGACCAGAGCGCCCCCTAAGTCCAGACCAGACCAGAGTGCCCCCTAAGTCCAGACCAGAGCACCCCCTAAGTCCAGTCCAGAGTGCCCCCTAAGTCCAGACCAGAGCGCCTCCTAAGTCCAGACCAGAGCACCCCCTAAGTCCAGTGCAGAGCGCCCCCTAAGTCCAGTCCAGAGCGCCCCCTAAGTCCAGACCAGAGCGCCTCCTAAGTCCAGACCAGAGCGCCCCCTAAGTCCAGTACAGACCAGAGCGCCCCCTAAGTCCAGTACAGACCAGAGCGCCCCCTAAGTCCAGACCAGAGCGCCCCCTAAGTCCAGTCCAGACCAGAGCCCCCTAAGTCCAGTCCAGACCAGAGCGCCCCCTAAGTCCAGTCCAGAGCGCCCCCTAAGTCCAGTGCAGAGCGCCCCCTAAGTCCAGTCCAGACCAGAGCGCCCCCTAAGTCCAGACCAGAGCGCCCCTAAGTCCAGTCCAGAGCGCCCCCTAAGTCCAGTGCAGAGCGCCCCCTAAGTCCAGTCCAGAGCGCCCCCCTAAGTCAAGTCCAGACCAGAGCGCCCCCTAAGTCCAGACCAGAGCGCCCCCCTAAGTCAAGTCCAGAGCGCCCCCTAAGTCCAGACCAGAGCGCCCCCCTAAGTCAAGTCCAGACCAGAGCGCCCCCTAAGTCCAGTCCAGACCAGAGCGCCCCCTAAGTCCAGACCAGAGCGCCCCCCTAAGTCAAGTCCAGTCCAGACCAGAGTGCCCCCTAAGTCCAGTCCAGACCACAGCGCCCCCTAAGTCCAGAGCAGAGTGCCCCCTAAGTCCAGTCCACAGCGTCCCCTAAGTTCAGACCAGAGCGCCCCCTAAGTGCAATCCAGACCAGAGCGCCCCCTAAGCCCAGACCAGATCACCCCCTATATCCAGACCAGAGTGCCCCTAAGTCCAGTCCAGACCAGAGTGCCCCCTAAGTACAGACCAGAGCGCCCCCTAAGTACAGACCAGAGCGCCCCCTAAGTCCAGACCAGAGCGCCCCCTAAGTCCAGACCAGACCAGAGTGCCCCCTAAGTCCAGACCAGAGCACCCCCTAAGTCCAGTCCAGAGTGCCCCCTAAGTCCAGACCAGAGCGCCTCCTAAGTCCAGACCAGAGCGCCTCCTAAGTCCAGACCAGAGCACCCCCTAAGTCCAGTGCAGAGCGCCCCCTAAGTCCAGTCCAGAGCGCCCCCTAAGTCCAGACCAGAGCGCCTCCTAAGTCCAGACCAGAGCGCCCCCTAAGTCCAGTACAGACCAGAGCGCCCCCTAAGTCCAGTACAGACCAGAGCGCCCCCTAAGTCCAGACCAGAGCGCCCCCTAAGTCCAGTCCAGACCAGAGCCCCCTAAGTCCAGTCCAGACCAGAGCGCCCCCTAAGTCCAGTCCAGAGCGCCCCCTAAGTCCAGTGCAGAGCGCCCCCTAAGTCCAGTCCAGACCAGAGCGCCCCCTAAGTCCAGACCAGAGCGCCCCTAAGTCCAGTCCAGAGCGCCCCCTAAGTCCAGTGCAGAGCGCCCCCTAAGTCCAGTCCAGAGCGCCCCCCTAAGTCAAGTCCAGACCAGAGCGCCCCCTAAGTCCAGACCAGAGCGCCCCCTAAGTCCAGACCAGAGCGCCCCCCTAAGTCAAGTCCAGAGCGCCCCCTAAGTCCAGACCAGAGCGCCCCCCTAAGTCAAGTCCAGACCAGAGCGCCCCCTAAGTCCAGTCCAGACCAGAGCGCCCCCTAAGTCCAGACCAGAGCGCCCCCCTAATTCAAGTCCAGTCCAGACCAGAGTGCCCCCTAAGTCCAGTCCAGACCACAGCGCCCCCTAAGTCCAGAGCAGAGTGCCCCCTAAGTCCAGTCCACAGCGTCCCCTAAGTTCAGACCAGAGCGCCCCCTAAGTCCAATCCAGACCAGAGCGCCCCCTAAGCCCAGACCAGATCACCCCCTATATCCAGACCAGAGTGCCCCCTAAGTACAGACCAGAGCGCCCCCTAAGTACAGACCAGAGCGCCCCCTAAGTCCAGACCAGAGCGCCCCCTAAGTCCAGACCAGACCAGAGTGCCCCCTAAGTCCAGACCAGAGCACCCCCTAAGTCCAGTCCAGAGTGCCCCCTAAGTCCAGACCAGAGCGCCACCTAAGTCCAGACCAGACTGCCCCCTAAGTCCAGTGCAGAGCGCCCGTTAAGTCCAGTGCAGAGTGCCCCCTAAGTCCAGTGCAGAGCGCCCCCTAAGTCCTGACCAGAGCGCCCCCTAAGTCAAGTCCAGACCAGAGCGCCCCCTAAGTCCAGTCCAGACCAGAGCCCCCCTAAGTCCAGTCCAGACCAGAGCGCCCCCTAAGTCCAGACCAGAGCGCCCCTTAAGTCCAGTCCAGACCAGAGCCCCCCCTAAGTCCAGTCCAGACCAGAGCCCCCCTAAGTCCAGTCCAGACCAGAGCCCCCCCTAAGTCCAGTCCAGACCAGAGCCCCCCCTAAGTCCAGTCCAAACCAGAGCCCCCCCTAAGTTCAGTCCAGACCAGAGCGCCCCCTAAGTCCAGTCCAGACCAGAGCGCCCCCTAAGTCCAGACCAGACCAGAGCCCCCCTAAGTCCGGACCAGAGCGCCCCCTAAGTCCAGACCAGCCCGCTGGTGCTCCCCCTCCCAGTGTAATGCGATTATTGGGGTCTTTATATCACATGGCGTCCAGCCTGATAATAGGGAACAACTGGGAGGGGGTGCTGGTACACTTCATGTCCTGTCTGCTGACAGATTATTATAGGCGGCCTGCAGAGCATCGCTCCTCATCCACCGTTATAGCTCGCTGTCAGTCCTCACTGCCGGCATTCTATTCATGGACACAGCTCTGTGGGCTCATCCTGGGCTTCCTGGTTCATGAGCAGAATGCCAGGAGCTGGTGAGGACTGACACCCAGGCAGTATGGTGGAGTCTATGGCACCTGTCAGCTGTGATTGATGGTGCCCGGGGTCAGGGGTCGGCTCCCACCGCTGACCTTTGCCCCCTATCAGTCTGCTATAGGGGCCCTGCAGCTCCTGGTAGGGGGGCTGGGGCCACAGATCCGATTACAGGCCCTGCTCCCAGTAGCCTCTTATGTGTGATTTATGGCAGCCATGTCATGTGTAACTAGTAAGACATTCCTGTCTGCTCCTGGGGGGTATCACACAGCACAGGCTTAGATACAGGGCTCAGGAGACACATCATGGCTCAGCAGGCAGGATCACAGCACATCATGGGCTTAGATACACGGCTCAGCAGGCAGGATCACAGCACATCATGGGCTTAGATACACGGCTCAGCAGGCAGGATCACAGCACATCATGGGCTTAGATACACGGCTCAGCAGGCAGGATCACAGCACATCATGGGCTTAGATACACGGCTCAGCAGACAGGATCATAACTATTGGGCATAGATACAGTAGCTCATGAGACGGTATCACACATCATAAACCTAGATACATGGCTCAGTAAATTGTAGAACACAACACAGGCTTAGATACACGGCTCAGCAAACAGTATCATGCAGAATAAGCTTAGATAAAGTAGCTCAGTAGACAGTATCATCCATCCCAGGCTTAGATATATACCTCCACACACAGGATAGGATCAGATACACAGCTCAGCAGACAGTATTACTTTATTAGATACACAAGTTCTTCAGATAGTATCACACATAAGAGGCTTGGATACACAAGTCAGCAGACAGTATCACACATGATATTATAGATATACACTGGTGCATGACACAGCACTCCCCTTGGTAGGCTTAGATACTTTGGCTTAGCAGATAGTATAACTCATGAAAGGCTTAGATACACCCGCTCAGTAGACTCAGTAGGTTGTAGAGCGAAAATCTTTTTCTTTCAAATCATCTGGTGACAGAAAGTTATATAGATTTGTAATTTATTATTAAAAAACTCAAGTCTTTCCATACTTATCAGCTGCTGTATGTCCTGCAGGAAGTGGTGTATTCTCTCGTGTGACACAGTGCTCTCTGCTGCCGCCTCTGTCCATGTCAGGAACTGGCCAGAGCAGGAGAGGTTTTCTATGGGGATTCATAGAAAACCAATACAGAGTTCCTGACATGGACAGAGGTGGCAGCAGAGAGCACTGTGTCAGACTGGAGAGAATACACCACTTCCTGCAGGACATATAGCAGCTGATAAGTATGGGAAGACTTGATACTTTTTAAGTAAATTACAAATTTATATAACTTTCTCACACCAGTTGATTTGAAAGAAAAAGATTTTCGCTGGAGAACCCTTTTAAGCTTAGATACATTGGCTCAGCAGACTGTATTCTACTTGATAAGCTTAGATACACCGGCTCAGCAGACAGACAGCATCACACATGACATTAGTAGATATACACATGTACTGCAGACAGTATCACACTTGATAGGCTTAGATACACCGGCTCAGCAGACAATATCCTACTTCATAGGCTTAGATACGCTGGCTCAGCACACAGTATCCCACTTGGTAGGCTGAGATACGATGGATCAGCAGACAGTATCACACTTGGTAGGCTTAGATACGCTGGCTCAGCAGACAGTATCCCACTTGGTAGGCTTAGATACGCCGGCTCAGCAGACAGTATCACACTTGGTAGGCTGAGATATGCCAGCTCAGCAGTCAGTATCACATTTGATAGGCTTAGATACGCCGGCTCAGCAGACAGTATCACACTTGGTAGGGTTAGATATGCCAGCTCAGCAGTCAGTATCACATTTGATAGGCTTAGATACGCCGGCTCAGCAGACAGTATCACACTTGGTAGGCTTAGATACGCCGGCTCAGCAGTCAGTATCACATTTGATAGGCTTAGATACGCCGGCTCAGCAGACAGTATCACACTTGGTAGGCTGAGATATGCCAGCTCAGCAGTCAGTATCACATTTGATAGGCTTAGATACGCTGGCTCAGCAGACAGTATCACATTTGATAGGCTTAGATACGCCGGCTCAGCAGACAGTATCACACTTGGTAGGGTTAGATACGCCGGCTCAGCAGACAGTATCACACTTGGTAGGCTGAGATATGCCAGCTCAGCAGTCAGTATCACATTTGATAGGCTTAGATACGCCGGCTCAGCAGACAGTATCACACTTGGTAGGGTTAGATACGCCGGCTCAGCAGACAGTATCACACTTGGTAGGCTTAGATACGCCGGCTCAGCAGTCAGTATCACATTTGATAGGCTTAGATACGCTGTCTCGTCAGCCGGCTGCCCCTGGAGATTATAAGGGAGTGGTGAATCCTGGCTTTGGCTCCGCTCTGGCATAATAATCTGCACTTTCTGTTGTGATTTGTGGTCAATTTACAGCAAATAGAGTGAATGAATGGGAGAGAAGGAATCCCAGGGGCCCGGACCCCCCCGTCCTGGGATGTGGAAGCTTCCCGGAAAGAGGGGCCACGGCACATGTTACCAACACGTGGGGACTATGGGGGGTGATGGTTCTGATCCGGCTCTGTCCTATCACCAGGTACCACAGAGGGATCAGTGTCAGGGCTGGCACCAAGCTGATCCATTACTGCTATAAAACCTGGCAAAAGGCTGGAGATGGACTGTGTGCAGGTGCGGCCACAGTTCTGCTCTATCACCAGGCTGTCAGTGATGGCACAGTTCTGCTCTATCACCAGGCTGTTGGTGCTGGCACAGTTCTGCTCTATCACCAGGCTGCATGTGCAGGTGCGGCCACAGTTCTGCTCTATCACCAGGCTGCATGTGCAGGTGCGGCCACAGTTCTGCTCTATCACCAGGCTGCATGTGCAGGTGCGGCCACAGTTCTGCTCTATCACCAGGCTGCATGTGCTGGGGCTGACACAGTCCTGCTCTACTACCAGGCTGTAGGCACTGGGACTGACACTGTTCCACTCTACTACCAGGAAGTAGGTGCTTGAATGGTTCTGCTCTATCACCAGGCTGTCAGTGATGGCACAGTTCTGCTCTATCACCAGGCTGTCAGTGATGGCACAGTTCTGCTCTATCACCAGGCTGTCAGTGATGGCACAGTTCTGCTCTATCACCAGGCTGTCAGTGCTGGCACAGTTCTGCTCTATCACCAGGCTGTCAGTGATGGCACAGTTTTGCTCTATCACCAGGCTGTCAGTGCTGGCACAGTTCTGCTCTATCACCAGGCTGTCAGTGATGGCACAGTTCTGCTCTATCACCAGGCTGTCAGTGATGGCACAGTTCTGCTCTATCACCAGGCTGTCAGTGATGGCACAGTTCTGCTCTATCACCAGGCTGTCAGTGATGGCACAGTTCTGCTCTATCACCAGGCTGTCAGTGCTGGCACAGTTCTGCTCTATCACCAGGCTGTCAGTGATGGCACAGTTCTGCTCTATCACCAGGCTGTCAGTGCTGGCACAGTTCTGCTCTATCACCAGGCTGTCAGTGATGGCACAGTTCTGCTCTATCACCAGGCTATCAGTGATGGCACAGTTCTGCTCTATCACCAGGCTGTTGGTGCTGGCACAGTTCTGCCCTATCACCAGGCTGTCAGTGCTGGCACAGTTCTGCTCTATCACCAGGCTATTAGTGATGGCACAGTTCTGCTCTATCACCAGGCTGTCAGTGCTGGCACAGTTCTGCTCTATCACCAGGCTGTTGGTGCTGGCACAGTTCTGCTCTATCACCAGGCTGTCGGTGCTGGCACAGTTCTGCTCTATCACCAGGCTGTCAGTGCTGGCACAGTTCTGCTCTATCACCAGGCTGTTGGTGCTGGCACAGTTCTGCTCTATCACCAGGCTGTCAGTGCTGGCACAGTTCTGCTCTATCACCAGGCTGTCAGTGCTGGCACAGTTCTGCTCTATCACCAGGCTATTAGTGATGGCACAGTTCTGCTCTATCACCAGGCTGTCAGTGATGGCACAGTTCTGCTCTATCACCAGGCTATCAGTGATGGCACAGTTCTGCTCTATCACCAGGCTGTCAGTGATGGCACAGTTCTGCTCTATCACCAGGCTATCAGTGATGGCACAGTTCTGCTCTATCACCAGGCTATTAGTGATGGCACAGTTCTGCTCTATCACCAGGCTGTCAGTGCTGGCACAGTTCTGCTCTATCACCAGGCTGTTGGTGCTGGCACAGTTCTGCTCTATCACCAGGCTATTAGTGATGGCACAGTTCTGCTCTATCACCAGGCTGTCAGTGCTGGCACAGTTCTGCTCTATCACCAGGCTATTAGTGATGGCACAGTTCTGCTCTATCACCAGGCTGTCGGTGCTGGCACAGTTCTGGTTTATTGCCAGGCTGCCGGTGCTGTAGTGGGTGCTGCGGCTCCTGGGCCTCCAGGTATTCGGCTCTACGTGGCAGCCCCTGATCTGTGCACCATCTGTGGTTGTATCACACCCCGGGGGTTACAGGAATGTATCACTACTGCTGCTCATCCCAGAACCATGAGCTCAGCACCGCACACTCAGCTCTGCACTACCACAACCGTACAGCCGCCATCTCCCCATACACTGCAGCGCCACCCGGAGGACCGATCCTGCCATGGCTTTATAGATGGAGACATTTTACCCACTCAGTAGTAGAGACTGGGAGCTGCAATGTGAGCGAGTCCTTCAAGAGACTGTACCCTAAACCGGGAGGGTGTGGACGGCGACCGGCCGGACTGCTGGCAGCCCAGGAACCATGGCTGGTGCCGCTGAGGGTCCAGAGAGAGCAGTGATGTAGCGACCACGAGGACCTGCAGAGGCCGTGCCAGGGTATGAGCCCTCACAGCAGTCACCTACAGTCTCATTGCTGCAATTCAACCTGGTGGGAGCGACCTAGGAGAAGGGCTGCACCATAAACACCAATAAACCTACGGATTCTGCCACCAGAACTACAACACCCACTGCAGAGATGTCAATGGTGGAAGAGATGGCAGCGGTTTGGGTGATGACAGTGATGCTGGTGATTGTACTGGTGGTGGTAGTAGTGATGGTACTGGCGATGTCTATGTTGGTGATAGTAGTGGTAGTGATGGTACTGGCGATGTCTATGTTGGTGATAGTAGTGGTAGTGATGGTACTGGCGATGTCTATGTTGGTGATAGTAGTGGTAGTGATGGTACTGGCGATGTCTATGTTGGTGATAGTAGTGGTAATGATGGTAGCGTTGATGATGTTGGTGAAGATAGTGGTGGTGATGTTACAGAGATGTTGGGAGGGTAGTGGTGGTGGCAATGGTGGTGATGTTGGTAAGGACAGTGTTGGTGATGAGAATGGTGAGCGTGACCTGTTATAGTGATATTGGTGAGGATAGTGGTGGTCATGTGGGTAAGGACAGTGTGATGGTGACGGTAGTTATAGTGATATTGGTGGTAATGGTGGCTGTGATGGTGATGGTCAGGTTGGGTAGGACAGTGTGATGGTGGTGGTAATGGTGGCTGTGATGGTGGCTGTGATGGTGAGGATAGTGGTGACGGCAATGGAGGTGATGTTGATCATAGTAATGGTGGTCATGTTGGGTAGGACAGTGGTAGCAGAGATGGTTGGGATGTTGGTGAAGGCAGTGAGGGTGGTCATAGTAGTTATTGTGATGTTGGTGAGGGAAGTGTTGCTGGTAGTAATGGTGGTACTGGTGGTGGGGCTGGTAATGGTAGTTTTGGTGGTACTGGTAATATACTTTTAATGATTGTGATTGTAGGAGTGATGTTGGTGATAGTATTGGCGGTGACTTATTTTGGCAGTAATATTAGTGAAAGAAGTGGTAGCGGCGTTGGTGGTGATGCTGTTGAACGTAGTGGTAGAGATGTTGGTGATGGAAGTAGTGGTAGAGATGTTGGGGATGGTAGTTTTGGTAGAGATGTTGGGGATGGTAGTTTTGGTAGAGATGTTGGGGATGGTAGTGGAGACTGTAGTAGTGGTGATGGTAGTTATGGTGATGTTGGTGATGGTAGTAGTGGTAGAGATGTTAGGGATGGTAGAGATGTTGGGGATGGTAGTTATGGTAATGTTGGTGATGGTTGTAGTGGTAGAGATGTTGGGGATGGTAGTTATGGTAGAGATGTTGGGGATGATAGTATTGGTAAAGATGTTGGGGATGGTAGTTATGGTAGAGATGTTGGTGATGGTAAAAGTGGTAGAGATGTTGGGGATGGTAGTAGTGGTAGAGAAGTTGGGAATGGTAGTAGTGGTAGAAATGTTGGGGATGGTAGTAGTGGTAGAGATGTTGGGAATGGTAGTAGTGGTAGAGATGTTGGGGATGGAATAGGAGACTGTAGTAGTGGTGATGGTAGTTATGGTGATGTTGGGGATGGTAGTAGTGGTAGAGATGTTAGGGATGGTAGTGGTGATGGTAGTTATGGTGATGTTGGTGATGGTAGTAGTGGTAGAGATGTTGAGGGTGGTAGTGGTGATGGTAGTTATGGTGATGTTGGTGATGGTAGTGGTGATGGTAATTATGGTGATCCTACCTGCTGGTGTCATTCCTAGTGACAGATCTGGCTGCCACCATGTTGGATGGATATATGTATATATAGTCTATAGCTTGGACTTGTCTCCCTGATGAGGGGAGTAGTTAGCTGGTAGTTGGTGGCAGTCTGGTAGGATACAGCTGACATCTCTGGGCCCTTCCTCGGCTCCTCACACGCTGCTCACACGTACACGTAAGACGGCGTGATCACTTCACACTGGGGTGGGATCCCGGCCCTCCAGCCGCTGACGGGGCCTCTTTATGGGTTTGCAGGGACTTGCTATGTTCCCCCCCTCCTCCCCCTGTTTTATGGGGCATGAAGCCTGGACATGAATTTCTGACCAATCTCAGGTTTCTTCCATTAGGACAAAGAGATACTGTTATCCAACCTGTCATATGGCGGGTGGGGGGCACAGTGTGTACGGGAAGGGGATAGACCCCCGGCCGTCCCCCCGGCCCGCTACATTCTGCACTCATGGCCTCACTTATCTCATTTACTGCATTTTCCATCACCGCTCCCCATCTTACAGCTGCTGACTAGACGGCTCTGACAGGACGCCCACTCCTCGTACCGCGGCAGGGATGAGCGGGGGCAAACAGCACCCCCAATCTCAGCCAATCATCAGGGATGAGCGGGGGCAAACAGCACCCCCAACCTCAGCCAATCCACGCCAGGGATGAGCGGGGGCAAACAGCACCCCCAATCTCAGCCAATCCACGCCAGGGATGAGCGGGGGCAAACAGCACCCCCAATCTCAGCCAATCCACGCCAGGGATGAGCGGGGGCAAACAGCACCCCCAATCTCAGCCAATCATCAGGGATGAGCGGGGGAAAACAGCACCCCCAATCTCAGCCAATCCATGCCAGGGATGAGCGGGGGCAAACAGCACCCCCAATCTCAGCCAATCCACGCCAGGGATGAGCGGGGGCAAACAGCACCCACAATCTCAGCCAATCCACACCAGGGATGAGGGGGGGGGCAAACAGCACCCCCAATCTCAGCCAATCCACGCCAGGGATGAGCAGGGGCAAACAGCACCCCCAATCTCAGCCAATCCACGCCAGGGATGAGCGGGGGCAAACAGCACCCCCAATCTCAGCCAATCCACGCCAGGGATGAGCGGGGGCAAACAGCACCCCCAATCTCAGCCAATCATCAGGGATGAGCGGCGGCAAACAGCACCCCCAATCTCAGCCAATCCACACCAGGGATGAGGGGGGGGGGCAAACAGCACCCCCAATCTCAGCCAATCCACACCAGGGATGAGGGGGGGGCAAGCCTCTTCTCATTACACACCCCCTAATAATGGGGCAAACAGCACCCCCAATCTCAGCCCATCACCAGGGCCAAGGGTTCAGCTTTTTAGGAAAGTGGGACTACTACAAGGGTGTTGAAAAAGAAGGAAATTTGCTGCCTTCATGCAACCTTTGCATTGTATCGTCATGCAGCTTTTTGTACTGCGCCTTCATGCAACTTTCGTATTATTTGGCAACTTATTTTTTTTTACTGCAGCTTCATGTGACTTTCATATTGCATCATTGTGCAGCTTTTTTACTGCGCCTTTATGCGACTTTTTTATTGCATCATTGTGCAGCTTTTGTATTGTGCCTTTATGCAACTTTTTTATTGCATCGCCCTGCGACTTCTGTATTGGACTTTTCTGCCATTTTTTTTCTTTTTGCATCGTCAGCCGACCTTTCTAGTGCACCATTCAGCAACTTTTCTATCACGTGACTTTTGTATTGCACCATCAGGCAAATTTGGTATAAATGGGTATAAATTGTGCCGACCACAATGCTAATTAACAGCCCAGCGTGCAGGATGACTTTAGTACTGCACCTTCATGTGACTTTCGTATCGCACCTTAATGCGACTTCTGTATCTGCCTTCACGCAACTTTCGTACTGCATCTTCATGCGACTTTACTAGGGCACCATCAGTCGACTTTTCTATCGTGTGACTTTTGAGTGTAAGCGGGGACTGCGCCGCTGTGGTATAGAGGCCGGCGCCCCCTAAGGTGACGCTCGGTGGGCTCTGAAGTCTTGGAGAAGTGCGGAGAGAAGTGACTGCAGAGGCGATCGATGCTATCAGGCGGCCGGGCGGCGCTATCTCCATCCATTGACTGCCGGGGGGGGGGGGGGGGGGGACATGTGATTTATAGAGAGTGGAGCTGAGACAGAAGCGGAGAATGAGGCGGCGGTTTAATTAGTGTCTTATCTGCCTGTGCGCGGATGGAGATGGCGGTAATTAGCTCTGGAGAGAGAGATAATGAAGTGATCACAGCCGCTTCATGAAGCTCCAGCCCGGCAGCACGTTAACCCTGTCCCTCCGGCGGCAGCTCCGGCATGGCGGCCGGTAACACCTCACCCAGCTGGCAGTCGTAGTCTTACAAGGCTATAGAGCTGATGTGCACTATGGGCAAGACTGCTTCGAAACGCGTCTGCGGCTTATGGGGCGAGTGTCGCTGGGAAGTTCTGCCTAGGGCCGTGTGCACACTCTCAACCGGTTTATGCAAAAAAAAAAAATGGATAAGAAACAGATGAAAAAACTGAAGTATTTGTGTCCATCTGTTTTTCCACTGACTATTATAAAAAAAAAAACGGATCAAAAAATTTATTAAAACGCGTCCTTTTTTTTAGCGTCCACAAAAATATGGTCGACCAGGTTTCTGTGTCCGCTAAGAAAAATGGACACAGTCAAAGTCAATGGAAAAACGGCTCAAACCGGATGCAGGCAAATACACCAGATTTTCACATAAAACGGATTGCAGAAACGCAGTGTGAGCCGGCCGTACACAAGACGGTTTTAGTGGTGATGCTGCCGCCCGTCAGGACATGATGGGAGTTGTAGTTCCACAGTAGCCAGGAAGCCACATCTGGAAATCAATTGCTGATCACCACAGATTGTATACTGGGAGAGCTGGGTGACGTCTCTGTATACTGGGAGAGCTGGGTGACGTCTCTGTATAATGGGAGACCTGGGTGACGTCTACTGTATACTGGGAAAGCTGGGTGACATCTCTGTATACTGGGAGAGCTGGGTGACATCTCTGTATACTGGGAGAGCTGGGTGACATCTCCTGTATACTGGGAGAGCTGGGTGACATCTCTGTATACTGGGAGAGCTGGGTGACGTCTCTGTATACTGGGAGAGCTGGGTGACGTCTACTGTATACTGGGAAAGCTGGGTGACATCTCTGTATACTGGGAAAGCTGGGTGACATCTCCTGTATACTGGGAGAGCTGGGTGACATCTCTGTATACTGGGAGAGCTGGGTGACGTCTCTGTATACTGGGAGAGCTGGGTGACGTCTACTGTATACTGGGAAAGCTGGGTGACATCTCTGTATACTGGGAAAGCTGGGTGACATCTCTGTATACTGGGAGAGCTGGGTGACGTCTCCTGTATACTGGGAGAGCTGGGTGACGTCTCCTGTATACTGGGAGAGCTGGGTGACGACTCTGTATACTGGGAAAGCTGGATGACATCTCCTGTATACTGGGAGAGCTGGGTGACATCTTCTGTATACTGGGAAAGCTGGATAACATCTCCTATATACTGGGAGAGCTGGGTGACGTCTCCTGTATACTGGGAAAGCTGGGTGACATCTCTGTAAACTGGGAGAGCTGGGTGACATCTCTGTATACTGGGAGAGCTGAGTGACGTCTCTGTAGAATTGGAGAGCTGGGTGACGTCTACTGTATACTGGGAAAGCTGGGTGACATCTCTGTATACTGGGAGAGCTGGGTGACGACTTTGTATAATGGGAGAGCTGGGTGACATCTCTGTATACTGGGAGAGCTGGGTGACATCTCTGTATACTGGGAGAGCTGAGTGACATCTCTGTATACTGGGAGAGCTGGGTGACATCTCTGTATACTGGGAGAGCTGGGTGACATCTCTGTATACTGGGAGAGCTAGGAGACATCTCTGTATACTGGGAGAGCTGGGTGACATCTCTGTATACTGGGAGAGCTGGGTGACGACTTTGTATACTGGGAAAGTTGGATGACATCTCCTGTATACTGGGAGAGCTGGGTGACGACTCTGTATACTGGGAAAGCCGGATGACATCTCCTGTATACTGGGAGAGCTGGGTGACAACTCTGTATACGGGGAAAGCTGGATGACATCTCTTGTATACTGGGAGAGTTGGGTGACATCTCTGTATACTGGGAGAGCCGGGTGACGTCTCCTATATACTGGGAGAGCTGGGTGATGTCTCCTGTATACTGGGAAAGCTGGGTGATGTCTCCTGTATACTGGGAGAGCTGGGTGACATCTCCTGTATACTGGGAAAGCTGGGTGACGTCTCCTGTATACTGGGAGAAGTGGGTCAAGTCCCTCTATACTGGGAGAAGTGGGTCAAGTCCCTGTATACTGGGAGAACTAAGTGACCTCTCCCGTATACTGGGAGAGCTGGGTGACGTCTCCTGTATACTGAGAGAGCTGGGAGACATCTCTGTATACTGGGAGAGCCGGGTGACGTCTCCTGTATACTGAGAGAGCTGGGTGACGTCTCCTGTATACTGGGAGAAATGGGTCAAGTCCCTGTATACTGGGAGAGCCGGGTGACGTCTCCTGTATACTGGGAAAGCTGGGTGACGTCTCCTGTATACTGGGAAAGCTGGGTGATGTCTCCTGTATACTGGGAGAAGTGGGTCAAGTCCCTCTATACTGGGAGAAGTGGGTCAAGTCCCTGTATACTGGGAGAACTAAGTGACCTCTCCCGTATACTGGGAGAGCTGGGTGACGTCTCCTGTATACTGAGAGAGCTGGGTGACGTCTCCTGTATACTGGGAGAAATGGGTCAAGTCCCTGTATACTGGGAGAGCGGGTGACGTCTCCTGTATACTGGGAGAGCTGGGAGACATCTCTGTATACTGGGAGAGCCGGGTGACGTCTCCTGTATACTGGGAAAGCTGGGTGACGTCTCCTGTATACTGGGAAAGCTGGATGACATCTCCTGTATACTGGGAGAGCTGGGTGACATCTTCTGTATACTGGGAAAGCTGGATAACATCTCCTATATACTGGGAGAGCTGGGTGACATCTCTGTATACTGGGAGAGCTGGGTGACGTCTCCTGTATACTGGGAGAGCTGGGTGACATCTCTGTATACTGGGAGAGCTGGGTGACATCTCTGTATACTGGGAGAGCTGGGTGACATCTCTGTATACTGGGAGAGCTGGGTGACGTCTCCTGTATACTGGGAGAGCTGGGTGACGTCTCCTGTATACTGGGAGAGCTGGGAGACATCTCTGTATACTGGGAGAGCTGGGAGACATCTCAGTATACTGGGAGAGCCGGGTGACGTCTCCTGTATACTGGGAAAGGTGGGTGACGTCTCCTGTTTACTGGGAAAGCTGGGTGACGTCTCCTGTATACTGGGAAAGCTGGGTGACATCTCCTGTATACTGGGAGAGCTGGGTGACGTCTCCTGTATACTGGGAAAGCTGGGTGACATCTCTGTATACTGGGAGAGCTGGGTGACATCTCTGTATACTGGGAGAGCTGGGTGACGTCTCCTGTATACTGGGAGAGCTGGGTACGCACATTCTCTGCCTTCTTAGATACTGACACCCTGCTCCGCTCGTCCTACTTCTTGCCCCATTAGATGACGCTCCGCACGCCCTACTTCTTGCCTGATTAGATGACGCTCCGCACGCCTGACTTCTCACCCCATTAGATTATGCTCCGCATGCCCTACTTGTCGCCCCATTAGATGACGCTCAGCACGCCCTACTTGTCGCCCCACTAGATGACGCTCCGCACACCATACTTCTCGCCCCATTAGATGACGCTCCGCACACCATACTTCTTGCCTGATTAGATGACGCTCCACACGCCTGACTTCTCACCCCATTAGATGACGCTCCGCACACCATACTTCTCACCCCATTAGATGAGGCTCCGCACGCCCTACTTCTTGCCCCATTAGATGACGCTCTGCACACCATACTTCTCGCCCCATTAGATGACGCTCCGCACACCATACTTCTCGCCCCATTAGATGACGCTCCGCACACCATACTTCTCACCCCACTAGATGACGCTCCGCACACCATACTTCTCGCCCCATTAGATGACGCTCCGCACACCATACTTCTTGCCTGATTAGATGACGCTCCACACGCCTGACTTCTCACCCCATTAGATGACGCTCCGCACACCATACTTCTCACCCCATTAGATGACGCTCCGCACGCCCTACTTCTTGCCCCATTAGATGACGCTCTGCACACCATACTTCTCGCCCCATTAGATGACGCTCCGCACACCATACTTCTCGCCCCATTAGATGACGCTCCGCACACCATACTTCTCACCCCATTAGATGACGCTCCGCACGCCCTACTTCTCGCCCCATTAGATGACGCTCCGCACGCCCTACTTCTCACCCCAATAGATGACGCTCCGCACGCCCTACTTCTCGCCCCATTAGATGACGCTCCGCATGCCCTACTTCTCGTCCCATTAGATGACGCTCCGCACACCATACTTCTTGCCCCATTAGATGACGCTCCGCACGCCCTACTTCTCGCCCCATTAGATGACGCTCCGCACGCCCTACTTCTCGCCCCATTAGATGACGCTCCGCACACCATAGTTCTCGCCCCATTAGATGACGCTCCGCACACCATACTTCTCACCCCATTAGATGACGCTCCGCACACCATACTTCTTGCCTGATTAGATGACGCTCCACACGCCTGACTTCTCACCCCATTAGATGACGCTCCGCACACCATACTTCTCGCCCCATTAGATGAGGCTCCGCACGCCCTACTTCTTGCCCCATTAGATGACGCTCTGCACACCATACTTCTCGCCCCATTAGATGACGCTCCGCACACCATACTTCTCGCCCCATTAGATGACGCTCCGCACACCATACTTCTCACCCCATTAGATGACGCTCCGCACGCCCTACTTCTCGCCCCATTAGATGACGCTCCGCACGCCCTACTTCTCACCCCAATAGATGACGCTCCGCACGCCCTACTTCTCGTCCCATTAGATGACGCTCCGCACACCATACTTCTTGCCCCATTAGATGACGCTCCGCACGCCCTACTTCTCGCCCCATTAGATGACGCTCCGCATGCCCTACTTCTCGTCCCATTAGATGACGCTCCGCACACCATACTTCTCGCCCCATTAGATGACGCTCCGCACACCATACTTCTCACCCCATTAGATGACGCTCCGCACACCATACTTCTCGCCCCATTAGATGACGCTCCGCACGCCCTACTTCTCGCCCCATTAGATGACGCTCCGCACACCATACTTCTCACCCCATTAGATGACGCTCCGCACACCATACTTCTCGCCCCATTAGATGACGCTCCGCACACCATACTTCTCGCCCCATTAGATGACGCTCCGCACACCTGACTTCTCGCCCCATTAGATGACGCTCCGCACACCTGACTTCTCGCCCCATTAGATGACGCTCCGCACACCTGACTTCTCGCCCCATTAGATGACGCTCCGCACACCATACTTCTCGCCCCATTAGATGACGCTCCGCACACCTGACTTCTCGCCCCATTAGATGACGCTCCGCACGCAGCGGCTGCCAGCAGCAGATTTGGGGCCGGAGAAGAAATCAAATAAGAAAACACAATGTGAATCAATGAGCGATTGATTTCCTGCGGAGGATGTGCGCTGTCGCTGGAGACCACGCGGCTGTCACTCTGCTTCATTAGCGGTTTCTGGCGCGGTGGACAGGACGGACGCTCAGAGATGCAGCCGACTACACGACAGGAGTCAGCCCCCCCCCCTGCTGTCATGGGATCAAAGAATGCTTACCTGCAGTCACCACTAGAAGGAGCTCCTTACAGGCAGATTTTACAGCAAGCAGTAAAGTAAATCTGTTTGCAATGAACTCCCCCTGCAGGCCGCCAGAGCTCCGTCATGTGTTTCTAAGGCTTTCCAACTTCTGCAGAACTACAACTCCCAGCATGTTGTTGATTTGTAACAGCTGCAGAGCCATACATTATAGAAAACTGCTGGATGTCTGTGTACAGAGACGAGAGGGAGCGGGCCCCATATGAGGCATCTGCTGGGGCCACAGACTGAGAAGCTGCAAACATCTCCCCCTATCTCAGCTTCCCTGACACACTGGAGTCCAATGCAATCAGATGGGATCCCGCTGCAGTACCCTGCCTGATCTATACACTACCATTTCTGCTGTTACATCCTGTCTCATCCTCCAGAGCTGCACTCACTATTCTGCGGTTACATCATGTCTCATCCCCCAGAGCTGCACTCACTATTCTGCTGTTACATCCTGTCTCATCCCCCAGAGCTGCACTCACTATTCTGCTGTTACATCATGTCTCATCCCCCAGAGCTGCACTCACTATTCTGCTGTTACATCAGGTCTCATCCCCCAGAGCTGCACTCACTATTCTGCTGTTACATCATGTCTCATCCTCAAGAGCTGCACTCACTATTCTGCTGTTACATCCTGTCTCATCCTCAAGAGCTGCACTCACTATTCTGCGGTTACATCATGTCTCATCCTCCAGAGCTGCACTCACTATTCTGCTGTTACACCATGTCTCATCCCCCAGAGCTGCACTCACTATTCTGCGGTTACATCATGTCTCATCCCCCAGAGCTGCACTCACTATTCTGCGGTTACATCATGTCTCATCCCCCAGAGCTGCACTCACTATTCTGCGGTTACACCATGTCTCATCCCCCAGAGCTGCACTCACTATTCTGCGGTTACATCATGTCTCATCCCCCCCCCCCCCGAATGATTGCCGGGATATACACAGCGGTCAGGTGTACCTTCCCCTGCATGATGCCGGGATATACACAGCGGTCAGATGACCCCCCTGTATGCTGTCGGGGTATACACAACGGTCAGGTGACCCCCGCCCCCCCTGTATGCTGCCAGGGTATATACAGCGATCAGATGACCCCCCTGTATGCTGCTGGGGTATACACAACGGTCAGATGACCCCCCCCCCCCTCCTGTGTGCTGCCAGGGTATATACACAGCGGTCAGGTGTACCCCCCCCTGTATGATGCCGGGATATACACAGCGGTCAGATGACCCCCCTGTATGCTGTCGGGGTATACACAACGGTCAGATGACCCCCCCCCCTCCTGTGTGCTGCCAGGGTATATACACAGCGGTCAGGTGTACCCCCCCCTGTATGATGCCGGGATATACACAGCGGTCAGGCGTACCTTCCCCTGTATGATGCCGGGATATACACAGCGGTCAGGTGACCCCCCTGTATGCTGTCGGCGTATACACAGCGGTCAGGTAACCCCCGCCCCCCCTGTATGCTGCCAGGGTATATACACAACGGTCAGGTGTACACCCCCCCCCCCCTGTATGATGCCGGGATATACACAGCGGTCAGGTGACCCCGGCCCCCCCTGTATGCTGCCAGGGTTTATACGGTGGTCAGATGACCCCCCTGTATGCTGTCGGGGTATACACAGCGGTCAGGTAACCCCCGCCCCCCCTGTATGCTGCCAGGGTTTATACTGTGGTCTGATGACCCCCCTGTATGCTGCTGGGTTATACACAGCGGTCAGATAACCCCCCAACTCCTGTGTGCTGCCAGGG
The DNA here is from genome assembly GCA_027789725.1 of Dendropsophus ebraccatus. Taxonomy (NCBI): domain Eukaryota; kingdom Metazoa; phylum Chordata; class Amphibia; order Anura; family Hylidae; genus Dendropsophus; species Dendropsophus ebraccatus. The sequence continues at coordinate 76,553 of JAQFWZ010000053.1, forward strand.
TATAAACAGCGATCAGGTGTACCCCCCCCCCTGAATGATTGCCGGGAAATACACAGCGGTCAGGTGTACCTCCCCCTGTATGATGCCGGGATATACACAGTGGTCAGGTGACCACACCTGTATGATGTCAGGGTATACACAGCGGTCACATTATCCCCCCCGTATGATGCCGGGATATACACACCGGTCAGGTGACCACCCCTGTATGATGTCAGGGTATACACAGCGGTCAGATTATCCCCCTGTATGCTGCCAGGGTATATACAGGGATCAGATGACCCCCCTGTATGCTGCTGGGGTATACACAGCGGTCAGGTGCCCCCCCCCTCCTGTGTGCTGCCAGGGTATATACACAGCGCCCCCCCCCCCCCACCCCGTATGATGCCGGGACATACACAGCGGTCAGATTATCCCCCTGTATGCTGCCAGGGTATATACAGGGATCAGATGACCCCCCTGTATGCTGCTGGGGTATACACAGCGGTCAGGTGACCCACCCCCCCTCCTGTGTGCTGCCAGGGTATATACACAGCGGTCCCCCCCCCCCCCCCCCCCCGTATGATACCGGGATATACACAGCGGTCAGGTGACCCCCCTGTATGCTGTCGGGGTATACACAGCGGTCAGGTAACCCCCGCCCCCCCTGTATGCTGCCAGGGTATATACACAACGGTCAGGTGTACCCCCCCCCCCTGTATGATGCCGGGATATACACAGCGGTCAGGTGACCCGGCCCCCCCTGTATGCTGCCAGGGTTTATACGGTGGTCTGATGACCCCCCTGTATGCTGTCGGGGTATACACAGCGGTCAGATAACCCCCCAACTCCTGTGTGCTGCCAGGGTATATACAGCGATCAGGTGTACCCCCCCCCCCCCCTGTATGATGCCGGGATATACACAGCGGTCAGGTGTACCTCCCCCTGTATGATGCCGGGATATACACAGTGGTCAGGTGACCACACCTGTATGATGTCAGGGTATACACAGCGGTCAGATTATCCCCCTGTATGCTGCCAGGGTATATACAGGGATCTGATGACCCCCCTGTATGCTGCTGGGGTATACACAGCGGTCAGGTGACCCCCCCCCCCCCCCTCCTGTGTGCTGCCAGGGTATATACACAGTGGTCCCCTCCCCCCGTATGATGCCGGGATATACACAGCGGTCAGGTGACCACCCCTGTGTGATGTCAGGGTATACACAGCGGTCAGATTATCCCCCTGTATGCTGCCAGGGTATATACAGGGATCTGATGACCCCCCTGTATGCTGCTGGGGTATACACAGCGGTCAGGTGACCCCCCCCCCCCTCCTGTGTGCTGCCAGGGTATATACACAGCGGTCCCCCCCCCCGTATGATGCCGGGATATACACAGCGGTCAGGTGACCACCCCTGTATGATGCCAGGGTATATACAGCGGTCAGATGACCCCCCTTTATGCTGCTGGGGTATACACAGCGGTCAGGTGACCCCCCCCCCCCTCCTGTGTGCTGCCAGGGTATATACACAGCGGTCCCCCCCGTATGATGCCGGGATATACACAGCGGTCAGGTGACCACCCCTGTATGATGCCAGGGTATATACAGCGGTCAGATGACCCCCCTTTATGCTGCTGGGGTATACACAGGGGTCCGGTCACCCCCCCTCTTCTAGCCCAGTGGTCGGATGACCCCCTCCCCCCCGTAAGCTGCCGGGGTACACACAGCAGTCAGGTGACCCCCCTCTTCCAGCCCAGCGGTCAGGTGACCCCCCCGGATAACGGCCCCATCTCCCATCTTTCTGGTAATTAGCAGCACATTAACCTCTGGCCGGATTTCTCCAGATATCGAGCCGGCGGCTCATTAATCCCAGCACGGCGGTGTGTAATGAATGGACGCTCCGCAGCCGGCACGCTGCTCAGGAAGAGCCTAATTGTTCATGGCAATGTGGGGCGGGGGAGGGGGGCCGGTGGGGGGGGTCACAGGTTAAAACATTTATTGACTGTCGCGTTCTCCTCATTATTCACCTGCAGCTCGTTACACAAACCTGCAAACGAATCCGGATCAATACAGCGGGGGGCGGGGAGGATAACCGGATCACGGGGGAAGATATCCGGATCACCGGGGGACGGGGAGGATAACCGGATCACGGGGGAAGATATCCGGATCACCGGGGGACGGGGAGGATAACCGGATCACGGGGGAAGATATCCGGATCACTGGAAAACGGGGAGGATAACCGGATCACGGGGGAAGATATCCGGATCACCGGGAGGCGGGGAGGATAACCGGATCACGGGGGAAGATATCCGGATCACCGGGGGACGGGGAGGATAACCGGATCACGGGGGAAGATATCCGGATCACCGGGGGACGGGGAGGATAACCGGATCACGGAGGAAGATATCCGGATCACCGGGGGGTGGGGAGGATAACCGGATCACGGGGTAAGATATCCGGATAACCGGGGGGCGGGGAGGATAACCGGATCACGGGGGAAGATATCCGGATCACCGGGGGACGGGGAGGATAACCGGATCACGGAGGAAGATATCCGGATCACCGGGGGGCGGGGAGGATAACCGGATCACGGGGTAAGATATCCGGATCACCGGGGGACGGGGAGGATAACCAGATCACCGGGGGACAGAGAGTATAACTGGATCACAGGGGGACGGGGAGGATAACCAGATCACCGGGGGACAGAGAGGATAACTGGATCACCGGGGGACGGGGAGGATAACCAGATCACCGGGGGAAGATATCCGGATCACCGGGGGGCGGGGAGGATAACCGGATCACGGGGGAAGATATCCGGATCACCGGGGGACGGGGAGGATAACCGGATCACGGGGGAAGATATCCGGATCACCGGGGGATGGGGAGGATAACCAGATCACGGGGGAAGATATCCGGATCACCGGGGGATGGGGAGGATAACCGGATCACGGGGGAAGATATTCGGATCACCTGGGGACGGGTAGGATAACCAGATCACCGGGGGGCAGGGGAGGATAACCAGATCACCGGGGGGCAGGAGAGGATAACCAGATCACCGGGGGGCAGGGGAGGATAACCAGATCACCGAGGGGCAGGGGAGGATAACCAGATCACCGGGGGACAGAGAGGATAACTGGATCACTGCGGGACAGGGAGGATAACCAGATCACCGGGGGGAGGGGGGGGCAGGGGAGGATAAACGGATCACTGGGGGGGGCAGGGGAGGATAACCGGATCACTAGTGGGGGAGGATAACCAGATCACCAGGGGGGGACAGGGGAGGACAACCGGATCACGGAGGGAGATAGCTGGATCACTTGGGGGCAGGGGAGGATAACTGGATCATTGGGGGGCAGGGGTGAATAATCGGATCACCAAGGGGCAGGGGTGGATAACCAGATTACTGGGGGGTGGCATAAAAAAATCACCAGGGGCAAGGCAGGATAACCGGATCAGCGGGAGGCAGGATAACCGGATCAGCGGGAGGCAGGATAACCGGATCAGCGGGAGGCAGGATAACCGGATCAGCGGGAGGCAGGATAACCGGATCAGCGGGAGGCAGGATAACCGGATCAGCGGGAGGCAGGATAACCGGATCAGCGGGAGGCAGGATAACCGGATCAGCGGGAGGCAGGATAACCGGATCAGCGGGAGGCAGGATAACCGGATCAGCGGGAGGCAGGATAACCGGATCAGCGGGAGGCAGGATAACCGGATCAGCGGGAGGCAGGATAACCGGATCAGCGGGAGGCAGGATAACCGGATCAGCGGGAGGCAGGATAACCGGATCAGCGGGAGGCAGGATAACCGGATCAGTGGGAGGCAGGATAACCGGATCAGCGGGAGGCAGGATAACCGGATCAGCGGGAGGCAGGATAACCGGATCAGTGGGAGGCAGGATAACCGGATCAGCGGCAGGCAGGATAACCGGATCAGCGGCAGGCAGGATAACCGGATCAGCGGAGATTACCGCCTCACTTTTAGGCGGTTTCTTGTTCCATCCAGTAATGTGTCTGCCGCCCGCTGTACATCAGGGAGAATAATCCCGCCTGTCCCCTCACACTGCACGCGGCCGCTTTATAGGAGAGAAAAACCTTTCAAAGGAATGTTTGCGCAATGGGAACTCCAGCGAAAATCTTTGTCATTCAAATCAACTAGTGTCAGAAAGTTATATAGATTTACAATTTACTTCTAGTAAAAAAAATCTCCAGTCTACCAGTACTTATCAGCTGCTGTATGTTCTGCAGGAAGTGGTGTATTCTCTCCAGTGTGACACAGTGCTCTCTGCCGCCACCTCTGTCCATGTCAGGAACTGTCCAGAGCAGGAGAGGTTTTCTATGGGGATTTGCTGCTGCTCTGGACAGTTCCTGACATGGACAGAGGTGGCAGCAGAGAGCACTGTGTCAGACTGGAGAGAATACACCACTTCCTGCAGGACATACAGTAGCTGACACCAGATGATTTGAAAGAAAAATACTTTCACTGGAGTGTCCATGAATAAATCACTTGGTTGTGGGGGGGATTATAGGACACGCCCACTTGGCTGTTTATGGACAAAAATGACGAGCTTGCCATTTATTTTTTGTCAGATTCTGTGTCAGAACACTAAACAGACATAACCTGACAAGCCCCACTGTGTGTGATAGGAGATTAGAGTGTCAGCTCCTGGGGTCAGGGAGGAGGATGATGGGGGTGATGATACACTGTGTGTGATAGGAGATTAGAGTGTCAGCTCCTGGGGTCAGGGAGGATGATGGGAGTGATGATACACTGTGTGTGATAGGAGATTAGAGTGTCAGCTCCTGGGGTCAGGGAGGATGATGGGAGTGATGATACACTGTGTGATAGGAGATTAGAGTGTCAGCTCCTGGGGTCAGGGAGGATGATGGGAGTGATGATACACTGTGTGTGATAGGAGATTAGAGTGTCAGCTCCTGGGGTCAGGGAGGATGATGGGAGTGATGATACACTGTGTGTGATAGGAGATTAGAGTGTCGGCTCCTGGGGTCAGGGAGGATGATGGGAGTGATGATACACTGTGTGTGATAGGAGATTAGAGTGTCAGCTCCTGGGGTCAGGGATGATGGGAGTGATGATACACTGTGTGTGATAGGAGATTAGAGTGTCAGCTCCTGGGGTCAGGGAGGATGATGGGAGTGATGATACACTGTGTGTGATAGGAGATTAGAGTGTCAGCTCCTGGGGTCAGGGAGGAGGATGGGAGTGATGATACACTGTGTGTGATAGGAGATTAGAGTGTCAGCTCCTGGGGTCAGGGAGGATGATGGGAGTGATGATACACTGTGTGATAGGAGATTAGAGTGTCAGCTCCTGGGGTCAGGGAGGATGATGGGAGTGATGATACACTGTGTGTGATAGGAGATTAGAGTGTCAGCTCCTGGGGTCAGGGAGGATGATGGGAGTGATGATACACCGTGTGATAGGAGATTAGAGTGTCAGCTCCTGGGGTCAGGGAGGATGATGGGAGTGATGATACACTGTGTGTGATAGGAGATTAGAGTGTCAGCTCCTGGGGTCAGGGAGGATGATGGGAGTGATGATACACTGTGTGTGATAGGAGATTAGAGTGTCAGCTCCTGGGGTCAGGGAGGATGATGGGAGTGATGATACACTGTGTGTGATAGGAGATTAGAGTGTCAGCTCCTGGGGTCAGGGAGGATGATGGGAGTGATGATACACTGTGTGTGATAGGAGATTAGAGTGTCAGCTCCTGGGGTCAGGGAGGATGATGGGAGTGATGATACACTGTGTGTGATAGGAGATTAGAGTGTCAGCTCCTGGGGTCAGGGAGGATGATGGGAGTGATGATACACTGTGTGTGATAGGAGATTAGAGTGTCAGCTCCTGGGGTCAGGGAGGATGATGGGAGTGATGATACACTGTGTGTGATAGGAGATTAGAGTGTCGGCTCCTGGGGTCAGGGAGGATGATGGGAGTGATGATACACTGTGTGTGATAGGAGATTAGAGTGTCAGCTCCTGGGGTCAGGGATGATGGGAGTGATGATACACTGTGTGTGATAGGAGATTAGAGTGTCAGCTCCTGGGGTCAGGGAGGATGATGGGAGTGATGATACACTGTGTGTGATAGGAGATTAGAGTGTCAGCTCCTGGGGTCAGGGGGGAGGATGGGAGTGATGATACACTGTGTGTGATAGGAGATTAGAGTGTCAGCTCCTGGGGTCAGGGAGGATGATGGGAGTGATGATACACTGTGTGTGATAGGAGATTAGAGTGTCAGCTCCTGGGGTCAGGGAGGATGATGGGAGTGATGATACACTGTGTGTGATAGGAGATTAGAGTGTCAGCTCCTGGGGTCAGGGAGGATGATGGGAGTGATGATACACTGTGTGTGATAGGAGATTAGAGTGTCAGCTCCTGGGGTCAGGGATGATGGGAGTGATGATACACTGTGTGTGATAGGAGATTAGAGTGTCAGCTCCTGGGGTCAGGGAGGATGATGGGAGTGATGATACACTGTGTGTGATAGGAGATTAGAGTGTCAGCTCCTGGGGTCAGGGAGGATGATGGGAGTGATGATACACTGTGTGTGATAGGAGATTAGAGTGTCAGCTCCTGGGGTCAGGGAGGATGATGGGAGTGATGATACACTGTGTGTGATAGGAGATTAGAGTGTCAGCTCCTGGGGTCAGGGAGGATGATGGGAGTGATGATACACTGTGTGTGATAGGAGATTAGAGTGTCAGCTCCTGGGGTCAGGGAGGATGATGGGAGTGATGATACACTGTGTGTGATAGGAGATTAGAGTGTCAGCTCCTGGGGTCAGGGAGGAGGATGATGGGAGTGATGATACACTGTGTGATAGGAGATTAGAGTGTCAGCTCCTGGGGTCAGGGAGGATGATGGGGGTGATGATACACTGTGTGTGATAGGAGATTAGAGTGTCAGCTCCTGGGGTCAGGGAGGATGATGGGGGTGATGATACACTGTGTGTGATAGGAGATTAGAGTGTCATCTCCTGGGGTCAGGGAGGATGATGGGAGTGATGATACACTGTGTGATAGGAGATTAGAGTGTCAGCTCCTGGGGTCAGGGAGGAGGATGATGGGAGTGATGATACACTGTGTGTGATAGGAGATTAGAGTGTCAGCTCCTGGGGTCAGGGAGGATGATGGGAGTGATGATACACTGTGTGTGATAGGAGATTAGAGTGTCAGCTCCTGGGGTCAGGGAGGATGATGGGAGTGATGATACACCGTGTGATAGGAGATTAGAGTGTCAGCTCCTGGGGTCAGGGAGGATGATGGGAGTGATGATACACTGTGTGTGATAGGAGATTAGAGTGTCAGCTCCTGGGGTCAGGGAGGATGATGGGAGTGATGATACACTGTGTGTGATAGGAGATTAGAGTGTCAGCTCCTGGGGTCAGGGAGGATGATGGGAGTGATGATACACTGTGTGTGATAGGAGATTAGAGTGTCAGCTCCTGGGGTCAGGGAGGAGGATGGGAGTGATGATACACTGTGTGTGATAGGAGATTAGAGTGTCAGCTCCTGGGGTCAGGGAGGAGGATGATGGGAGTGATGATACACTGTGTGTGATAGGAGATTAGAGTGTCAGCTCCTGGGGTCAGGGAGGATGATGGGAGTGATGATACACTGTGTGTGATAGGAGATTAGAGTGTCAGCTCCTGAGGTCAGGGAGGATGATGGGAGTGATGATACACTGTGTGTGATAGGAGATTAGAGTGTCAGCTCCTGGGGTCAGGGAGGATGATGGGAGTGATGATACACTGTGTGTGATAGGAGATTAGAGTGTCAGCTCCTGGGGTCAGGGAGGATGATGGGAGTGATGGTACACTGTGTGTGATAGGAGATTAGAGTGTCAGCTCCTGGGGTCAGGGAGGATGATGGGAGTGATGATACACTGTGTGTGATAGGAGATTAGAGTGTCAGCTCCTGGGGTCAGGGAGGATGATGGGAGTGATGATACACTGTGTGTGATAGGAGATTAGAGTGTCAGCTCCTGGGGTCAGGGAGGAGGATGATGGGAGTGATGATACACTGTGTGTGATAGGAGATTAGAGTGTCAGCTCCTGGGGTCAGGGAGGATGATGGGAGTGATGATACACTGTGTGTGATAGGAGATTAGAGTGTCAGCTCCTGGGGTCAGGGATGATGGGAGTGATGATACACTGTGTGTGATAGGAGATTAGAGTGTCAGCTCCTGGGGTCAGGGAGGAGGATGGGAGTGATGATACACTGTGTGTGATAGGAGATTAGAGTGTCAGCTCCTGGGGTCAGGGAGGATGATGGGAGTGATGATACACTGTGTGATAGGAGATTAGAGTGTCAGCTCCTGGGGTCAGGGAGGATGATGGGAGTGATGATACACTGTGTGTGATAGGAGATTAGAGTGTCAGCTCCTGGGGTCAGGGAGGATGATGGGAGTGATGATACACTGTGTGTGATAGGAGATTAGAGTGTCAGCTCCTGGGGTCAGGGATGATGGGAGTGATGATACACTGTGTGTGATAGGAGATTAGAGTGTCAGCTCCTGGGGTCAGGGAGGATGAGGGTGATGGTGGCTGCAGCACATGATCAGTATTAGACACTTTCCCATCTGGAAACGTCTCGACTTTACAAAGAAACTTCCCAACTATTTTCCTGTAAGAAGAAGGAAACCTGGAGGAGGGGAGAATGAGAGGAAGCTGCGCCCCGGCCTATAAACCTGTCCGGAGCCGGAGAGTCCGGAAGAGCGCTGCCGAGCCGGTTCCCACCATACATGACTGACACCTCAGAAACCTGACCCCTCCGAAGAGCGTGAATCACAGACCCAGCAGAGTGCCCCCTATAGCAGCCAGATGCAGCCCTCCACTCCAGACAGGTGCAACCGGCGCAGCCAACTCCAGTAGGATTGCTAGAGCAGATAAAAACTTTCATTTAAAATATATATTAAAACAATAAAACAAGGATACAGCACAACGCGTTTCCAGGCCGGACCGGGCTCTTCATCAGGTGCAACTGATCTTGTAGTCGATGAAGAGGCCGGTCCGGCCTTGAAACGCGTTGTGCTGTATTCTTGTTTTATTGTGGATAGTCAGTGTCCCCCCTATAACACAGCGCTATGACTGTTGCAGGCAGGACGGTCACCACTGGTTGGGAGTTATGACTGACACCCTGTGGCCCCTCCCCCCTATGCACTTGGGGGGGGGGGGGTGAAGAGTGACACCCTGTGGCCCCTCCCCCCTATGCACTTGGGGGGGGGGGGTGATGAGTGACACCCTGTGGCCCCTCAACCCTATGCACTTGGGGGGGGGGTGATGAGTGACACCCTGTGGCCCCACCCCCTATGCCCTTTGGGGGGGGGGGGTGATGAGTGACATCCTGTGGCCCCTCCCCCTATGCTCTTTGGTGGTGGTGGGGGGTGATGAGTGACACCCTGTGGCCCCTCCCCCCTATGCACTTGGGGGGGGGGGTGATGAGTGACACCCTGTGGCCCCTCCCCCCTATGCACTTGGGGGGGGGGTGATGAGTGACACCCTGTGGCCCCTCCCCCCTATGCCCTTTGGTGGGGGGGGGTGATGAGTGACACCCTGTGGCCCCTCCCCCCTATGCACTTGGGGGGGGGGGTGATGAGTGACACCCTGTGGCCCCTCCCCCCTATGCCCTTTGGTGGGGGGGGGGTGATGAGTGACACCCTGTGGCCCCTCCCCCCTATGCACTTGGGGGGGGTGATGAGTGACACCCTGTGGCCCCTCCCCCCTATGCCCTTTGGTGGGGGGGGGGGGTGATGAGTGACACCCTGTGGCCCCTCCCCCCTATGCCCTTTGGTGGGGGGGGTGATGAGTGACACCCTGTGGCCCCTCCCCCCTATGCACTTGGGGGGGGGGTGATGAGTGACACCCTGTGGCCCCTCCCCCCTATGCACTTGGGGGGGGGGGGGTGATGAGTGACACCCTGTGGCCCCTCCCCCCTATGCACTTGGGGGGGGGGTGATGAGTGACACCCTGTGGCCCCTCCCCCCTATGCCCTCTGGTGGGGGGGGGGTGATGAGTGACACCCTGTGGCCCCTCCCCCCTATGCCCTTTGGTGTGGGGGGGGTGATGAGTGACACCCTGTGGCCCCTCCCCCCTATGCACTTGGGGGGGGGGGGTGATGAGTGACACCCTGTGGCCCCTCCCCCCTATGCACTTGGGGGGGGGTGATGAGTGACACCCTGTGGCCCCTCCCCCCTATGCACTTGGGGGGGGGGGGTGATGAGTGACACCCTGTGGCCCCTCCCCCCTATGCACTTGGGGGGGGGGGGGTGATGAGTGACACCCTGTGGCCCCTCCCCCCTATGCACTTGGGGGGGGGGTGATGAGTGACACCCTGTGGCCCCTCCCCCCTATGCACTTGGGGGGGGGGGGTGATGAGTGACACCCTGTGGCCCCTCCCCCCTATGCACTTGGGGGGGGGGGGTGATGAGTGACACCCTGTGGCCCCTCCCCCCTATGCACTTGGGGGGGGGGTGATGAGTGACACCCTGTGGCCCCACCCCCTATGCACTTGGGGGGGGGGGTGATGAGTGACACCCTGTGGCCCCTCCCCCCTATGCACTTGGGGGGGGGGGGTGATGAGTGACACCCTGTGGCCCCACCCCCTATGCACTTGGGGGGGGGGGGTGATGAGTGACACCCTGTGGCTGTGTGGATTTCTATTAAACAAGGAGAAGGATAAGTTTCCGTATTTACCAGAAATCAGTAAATATTTGTCTGTGAGTCGGAGAGTAAATCCTGTATCCGAGAGGGGTGTATCCGAGAGCAGCGTACTGACTGCTGTATCTAAGCCTTCACCTGTCTGATACTGACTGCTGTATCTAAGCCTCCACCTGTGTGATACTGACTGCTGTATCTAAGCCTCCACCTGTGTGATACTGACTGCTGTATCTAAGCCTCCACCTGTGTGATACTGACTGCTGTATCTAAGCCTTCACCTGTCTGATACTGACTGCTGTATCTAAGCCTCCACCTGTCTGATACTGACTGCTGTATCTAAGCCTCCACCTGTATGATACTGACTTCAGTATCTAAGCCTCCACCTGTCTGCAACTGACTGTTGTATCTAAGCCTCCACCTGTCTGATACTGACTGCTGTATCTAAGCCTCCACCTGTGTGATACTGACTGCTGTATCTAAGCCTCCACCTGTGTGATACTGACTGCTGTATCTAAGCCTCCACCTGTGTGATACTGACTGCTGTATCTAAGCCTCCACCTGTCTGATACTGACTGCTGTATCTAAGCCTCCACCTGTGTGATACTGACTGCAGTATCTAAGCCTCCACCTGTGTGATACTGACTGCTTAACTGCAATATCTAATGGTGTGTTTACACAGACAGATTTAGCTGACAGATTTTTGAAGCCAAAGCCAGGAATGGATTTGAGAAGAGGAGAAATCTCTGTCTTTCCTTACTGACCTGCTCTCTGTGGATAGTCTGTGCCTGGCTTTGGCTTCAGAAATCTGTCAGATAATCTGTCTGTAAACACACCATAGTACTGTCCAGGTAACAGGCGTATCCAAAGCTATCAAGGGTGATACTGTTCGCTACACCACTGTATCTAAGCATACCAAGTGCTGTTTGTAAATCCTGTGTATCTCCAGCTGCTGTCTTGTGTATCTAAGCTGTGCAGGGAGCCGATCACTCAAGGAATGTGATACGTGTCTGAATAAATTTGCGGAGTTCTAGGAGGAGACGGTGACGTCTGTCTCTTTGCATGGCGGTTTGCTTAGCAAATATGTAATATACAACGTAATAACATCCTCCAAGCTACAGCACCGCTACACTACTATCTATAGGGGGCAGTATTATAGTAGTATATGCCTGTATATAGGAGCAGTATTATAGCAGTTATATCCCTGTATATAGGAGGCAGTATTATAGTAGTATATCCCTGTATATAGGGGCAGTATTATAGTAGTATATCCCTGTATATAGGAGCAGTATTATAGTAGTTATATTCCTGTATATATGAGCAGTATTATAGTAGTTATATCCCTGTATATAGGAGCAGTATTATAGTAGTTATATCCCTGTATATAGGAGCAGTATTATAGTAGTTATATTCCTGTATATAGGAGCAGTATTATAGCAGTTATATCCCTGTATATAGGAGGCAGTATTATAGTAGTATATCCCTGTATATAGGGGCAGTATTATAGTAGTTATATCCCTGTATATAGGAGCAGTATTATAGTAGTTATATTCCTGTATATAGGAGCAGTATTATAGTAGTTATATTCCTGTATATAGGAGCAGTATTATAGTAGTTATATTCCTGTATATAGGAGCAGTATTATAGTAGTTATATCCCTGTATATAGGAGCAGTATTATAGTAGTTATATCCCTGTATATAGGAGCAGTATTATAGTAGTTATATCCCTGTATATAGGGGCAGTATTATAGTAGTTATATTCCTGTATATAGGAGCAGTATTATAGTAGTTATATTCCTGTATATAGGAGCAGTATTATAGTAGTTATATCCCTGTATATAGGAGCAGTATTATAGTAGTATATTCCTGTATATAGGAGCAGTATTATAGTAGTTATATCCCTGTATATAGGAGCAGTATTATAGTAGTTATATTCTTGTATATAGGAGCAGTATTATAGTAGTTATATTCCTGTATATAGGAGCAGTATTATAGTAGTATATTCCTGTATATAGGAGCAGTATTATAGTAGTTATATTCTTGTATATAGGAGCAGTATTATAGTAGTTATATTCCTGTATATAGGAGCAGTATTATAGTAGTATATTCCTGTATATAGGAGCAGTATTATAGTAGTTATATTCCTGTATATAGGGGCAGTATTATAGTAGTATATTCTTGTATATAGGAGCAGTATTATAGTAGTTATATTCCTGTATATAGGGGCAGTATTATAGTAGTATATTCTTGTATATAGGAGCAGTATTATAGTAGTTATATTCCTGTATATAGGGGCAGTATTATAGTAGTATATTCTTGTATATAGGAGCAGTATTATAGTAGTTATATCCCTGTATATAGGAGCAGTATTATAGTAGTATATTCCTGTATATAGGAGCAGTATTATAGTAGTTATATCCCTGTATATAGGAGCAGTATTATAGTAGTATATTCCTGTATATAGGGGCAGTATTATAGTAGTTATATTCCTGTATATCGGAGCAGTATTATAGTAGTTATATTCTTGTATATAGGAGCAGTATTATAGTAGTTATATTCCTGTATATAGGAGCAGTATTATAGTAGTATATTCCTGTATATAGGAGCAGTATTATAGTAGTTATATTCCTGTATATAGGAGCAGTATTATAGTAGTATATTCTTGTATATAGGAGCAGTATTATAGTAGTATATTCTTGTATATAGGAGCAGTATTATAGTAGTTATATTCCTGTATATAGGGGCAGTATTATAGTAGTATATTCTTGTATATAGGAGCAGTATTATAATGGTTATATTCTTATTCATTGTTGCATACACAATTACTGTATTTGCTGTAGTTGTGTATAGTATTGTATATATACCTATTAGTAGCATTTCTTGGATTGGGGTGCACAGTATATGTAAGCTGATCTCCTCCCCAGCTGCGGTGTTTCTCTCATTGAGGTCTGTATATTAATAAAGAAGTGAAGCCCTGATAGAGTCGGGGTAACGTGACCTCCCTTATTTGCTGGTGTGCTTCTGCTTTGTGGGTCACTGATAATCTCAGTTCCCTCTCCCTACCAGTCTGTATAGATCCAACACCATTGCCAGTAGGGGGCGCTGCCATGTACTGTGAATATGAGCATCACATCTGTTCATTCACCTGTGGTTTCCATTTCCCTATTCCTAGGGAGCAGTGCATTATGGAATCTGGAAGAATTGTTACTAAGTTACAGCAGAGTTATTAGTTGGTGGAGCCAGTCACTATGGGCCCTCCTGATAAGCACCATGCAGGGGCCCTGTGTACAGCAGAGCTGTGTTAGTGCTGAGCCCCTGTGTACTGCAGAGCTGTGTTAGTGCCGGGGTCCTGTGTGCAGCAGAGCTGTGTTAGTGCAGGGGTCCTGTGTGCAGCAGAGCTGTGTTAGTGCTGAGCCCCTGTGTGCAGCAGAGCTGTGTTAGTGCTGAGCCCCTGTGTACAGCAGAGCTGTGTTAGTGCTGAGCCCCTGTGTACTGCAGAGCTGTGTTAGTGCCGGGGTCCTGTGTGCAGCAGAGCTGTGTTAGTGCCGGGGTCCTGTGTGCAGCAGAGCTGTGTTAGTGCTGAGCCCCTGTGTACAGCAGAGCTGTGTTAGTGCTGAGCCCCTGTGTACAGCAGAGCTGTGTTAGTGCCGGGGTCCTGTGTGCAGCAGAGCTGTGTTAGTGCTGAGCCCCTGTGTACAGCAGAGCTGTGTTAGTGCCGGGGTCCTGTGTACAGCAGAGCTGTGTTAGTGCCGGGGTCCTGTGTGCAGCAGAGCTGTGTTAGTGCCGGGGTCCTGTGTACAGCAGAGCTGTGTTAGTGCCGGGGTCCTGTGTGCAGCAGAGCTGTGTTAGTGCTGAGCCCCTGTGTGCAGCAGAGCTGTGTTAGTGCTGAGCCCCTGTGTACAGCAGAGCTGTGTTAGTGCCGGGGTCCTGTGTACAGCAGAGCTGTGTTAGTGCCGGGGTCCTGTGTACAGCAGAGCTGTGTTAGTGCCGGGGTCCTGTGTGCAGCAGAGCTGTGTTAGTGCCGGGGTCCTGTGTACAGCAGAGCTGTGTTAGTGCCGGGGTCCTGTGTGCAGCAGAGCTGTGTTAGTGCCGGGGTCCTGTGTACAGCAGAGCTGTGTTAGTGCTGAGCCCCTGTGTGCAGCAGAGCTGTGTTAGTGCCGGGGTCCTGTGTACAGCAGAGCTGTGTTAGTGCCGGGGTCCTGTGTGCAGCAGAGCTGTGTTAGTGCCGGGGTCCTGTGTACAGCAGAGCTGTGTTAGTGCTGAGCCCCTGTGTAGGGTGTAGGCTCATACAGCAGGTGCGCACATCATCGCCTCTTCACCCTGCTCTGTTTACATGATAGAAGACACAATGGCCGAGATCCTGCTCTGTACAAACACTGGGGGCCGGGAGCGATGTACACCCTGATGAGAGATACTGTGTCAGGGGCATTGTGCACTGATCAACGTCCGAGCCCCCGATACAGAGGAGGAGATGAGAAAAACCAACAGAGCCGGAGAGTGTTTACTGCATAATTATACTAATCCCCATCCACTATCCCCAGCGGCCTCAGAGCTGAACTCTCCTGATCACCCAGCAGTACAGAATCAGTAATGTAATTTATGTACACAGCGACCCCACCAGCAGAATAGTGAGCGCAGCTCTGGAGTATAATATAATGTATGTACACAGTGACCCCACCAGCAGAATAGTGAGCGCAGCTCTGGAGTATAATATAATGTATGTACACAGTGACCCCACCAGCAGAATAGTGAGCGCAGCTCTGGGGTATAATATAATGTATGTACACAGTGACCCCACCAGCAGAATAGTGAGCGCAGCTCTAGAGAATAATACAGGATGTAACTCAGGATCAGTAATGTAATGTAATGTACACAGTGACCCCACCAGCAGAATAGTGAGCGCAGCTCTGGAGTATAATATAATGTACACAGTGACCCCACCAGCAGAATAGTGAGTGCAGCTCTGGAGTATAATATAGGATGTAACTCGGGATCAGTAATGAAATGTACACAGTGACCCCACCAGCAGAATAGTGAGTGCAGCTCTGGAGTATAATACAGGATGTCATTCAGGATCAGTGCAGGATACAGTAATGCCCACCCTATGTCTTAGCTTCGCCCCTGGTTAGTGCAGGGATATGCTCTCCTCTTGTTCCACCACTTACCTCTTTTCTGCATGAAGCTGAACAGATCATCCAGGAATTCCTTCCTCTTGGGGTCTTCATCCAGTTCATAAAGCTGTAATAAAATTCAGAAAATAGGTGTTAAAAAATATGACATTATATAAAGTCCCACCATGGCTGATTTAAAGGGAAACCCCACCTACAGGCAAGGTTTCCATAATAATAGTGTGTCTAATCCCTCTAGATTACACGGGGCCCGACCTCTCCACTATGTGACATGGAGTGTAGTTGTCACTTCTCCCTGCCCTTTCTCACTAACAAGTGACAACCTCCAGTCGCGGATGGTGGAGGCCACCAGCGGAGGTTGTATTAGCGGCAGTGACAGCCTGATCCTCTGTCAATCCTGCGGCTGATCAGGCCGGAGCCTGAGGTTATTAAGTGGTTAAGACGTGACATAACATGACAGGACTGGGAGCCCCGGGGAGCGCGGACGTTGCTATCGACAGCTCTGCTAATGTAGAGCTCATTGTGCGGAGCAGCTTGTGAAGTCTTCCCTATTTATTGCCTCTATTGTGGAAGTAATTCCATTATCAGAGCATTAAATATACAGGGAGGGGAGATTTAGGGCTGCGATCACCTGGTCATGTGATGGTGCTGGACGCAGCCGGAGGGTACAGAGAGGCACAGGTACCAGCATACTGTATATATTGTCCCCTATGTTGGGCCGGGGTGTACAATGAGGCACAGGTACCAGTATACTGTATATATTGTCCCCTATGTTGGGCCGGGGTGTACAATGAGGCACAGATACCAGTATACTATATATATTGTCCCCTATGTTGGGCCGGGGTGTACAATGAGGCACAGGTACCAGTATACTATATATATTGTCCCCTATGACGGGCCAGGGTGTACAATGAGGCACAGATACTGGTATACTGTATATATTGTCCCCTATGTTGGGCAGGGGTGTACAATGAGGCACAGATACCAGTATACTGTATATATTGTCCCCTATGTTGGGCCGGGGTGTACAATGAGGCACAGATACCAGTATACTATATATATTGTCCCCTATGTTGGGCCGGGGTGTACAATGAGGCACAGATACCAGTATACTATATATATTGTCCCCTATGTTGGGCCAGGGTGTACAATGAGGCACAGGTACCAGTATACTGTATATACTGTCCCCTATGACGGGCCAGGGTATACAATGAGGCACAGATACCGGTATACTATATATATTGTCCCCTATGTTGGGCCAGGGTGTACAATGAGGCACAGGTACCAGTATACTGTATATATTGTCCCCTATGTTGGGCCGGGGTGTACAATGAGGCACAGGTACCAGTATACTGTATATATTGTCCCCTATGTTGGGCCGGGGTGTACAATGAGGCACAGATACCAGTATACTGTATATATTGTCCCCTATGTTGGGCCGGGGTGTACAATGAGGCACAGATACCAGTATACTGTATATATTGTCCCCTATGTTGGGCCGGGGTGTACAATGAGGCACAGGTACCAGTATACTGTATATATTGTCCCCTATGTTGGGCCGGGGTGTACAATGAGGCACAGGTACCAGTATACTGTATATATTGTCCCCTATGTTGGGCCGGGGTGTACAATGAGGCACAGATACCAGTATACTGTATATATTGTCCCCTATGTTGGGCCGGGGTGTACAATGAGGCACAGGTACCAGTATACTGTATATATTGTCCCCTATGTTGGGCCGGGGTGTACAATGAGGCACAGGTACCAGTATACTGTATATATTGTCCCCTATGTTGGGCCGGGGTGTACAATGAGGCACAGATACCAGTATACTGTATATATTGTCCCCTATGTTGGGCCGGGGTGTACAATGAGGCACAGATACCAGTATACTGTATATATTGTCCCCTATGTTGGGCCGGGGTGTACAATGAGGCACAGGTACCAGTATACTGTATATATTGTCCCCTATGTTGGGCTGGGGTGTACAATGAGGCACAGGTACCAGTATACTGTATATATTGTCCCCTATGTTGGGCCGGGGTGTACAATGAGGCACAGGTACCAGTATACTGTATATATTGTCCCCTATGTTGGGCCGGGGTGTACAATGAGGCACAGGTACCAGTATACTGTATATATTGTCCCCTATGTTGGGCCGGGGTGTACAATGAGGCACAGGTACCAGTATACTGTATATATTGTCCCCTATGTTGGGCCGGGGTGTACAATGAGGCACAGGTACCAGTATACTGTATATATTGTCCCCTATGTTGGGCCGGGGTGTACAATGAGGCACAGTTACCAGTATACTGTATATATTGTCCCCTATGTTGGGCCGGGGTGTACAATGAGGCACAGGTACCAGTATACTGTATATATTGTCCCCTATGTTGGGCCGGGGTGTACAATGAGGCACAGGTACCAGTTTACTATATATATTGTCCCCTATGCCGGTCCGGGCCTCACCTGGAGTGCAGCAATGTACAATGAAGCACAGGTTCCTGGGGTTCACGTATCGTTATATTGCATATTACAAACACATTTTCCCCGGTCTTCTGCCCCTGATAGGCTGACGGGTGACCCCCGTTCATCTGCCCCTGATAGGCTGACGGGTGCCCCCCGTTCATCTGCCCCTGATAGGCTGACGGGTGCCCCCCGTTCATCTGCCCCTGATAGGCTGACGGGTGCCCCCCGTTCATCTGCCCCTGATAGGCTGACGGGTGCCCCCCGTTCATCTGCCCCTGATAGGCTGACAGGTGCCCCCTGGTCTTCTGCCCCTGATAGGCTGACGGGTGCCCCCCGTTCATCTGCCCCTGATAGGCTGACGGGTGCCCCCCGTTCATCTGCCCCTGATAGGCTGACGGGTGCCCCCCGTTCATCTGCCCCTGATAGGCTGACGGGTGCCCCCCGTTCATCTGCCCCTGATAGGCTGACGGGTGACCCCCGTTCATCTGCCCCTGATAGGCTGACGGGTGCCCCCCGTTCATCTGCCCCTGATAGGCTGACGGGTGACCCCCGTTCATCTGCCCCTGATAGGCTGACAGGAGTCTCAGTCACCAGGACACTTGTTCACACTGTGGTGTTGTGGGGTCTGGCACCTTGGGGTCACATAATAACCTCTCTTCCTTGTCAGGTCAGCGGCTGCCATATAATACCAGTAATGAGGCCGGGACAGTTATCAAGTGTAGGACGTATAAAGTGTCCCTGACTGGCGCTAATTATCGCCGCCGTGCCCCCCGCAGAGGCGCTTCCCAAACATAATGAGGTTATATAAGA
The DNA here is from genome assembly GCA_027789725.1 of Dendropsophus ebraccatus. Lineage (NCBI taxonomy): Eukaryota > Metazoa > Chordata > Amphibia > Anura > Hylidae > Dendropsophus > Dendropsophus ebraccatus. The sequence goes on from JAQFWZ010000053.1 coordinate 95,618, forward strand.
GAGCAGCCGCTGCCAGAACAATAATTGCCGGGTCAAGAGGCCCTTCGATTTCTCCAATAACTGAGACCTGGCGATCAATAAGGACAGCTGAGCCGGGGGGCCGGCCGGGGCCACAATCAGACGCCGACACCAACAGGATATTGCTATTTCCCGGGGATTTGTACTTGAACTTTATAGATGAGGACTTGCCAATAGTAATAACAGCCGGTGTCTCCTATAATAGTGATCTGTGGGATTAACACGGAGAAAGAGGAGAGCCGACCGCTAAGTCCCAGAGAGATTGCGGAAACGTACAGAGAGCGGCCTCATATAGCAACACATCATACTCCAGTGTGATAGAGATGTATATAGAGAGCGGCCTCATATAGTAACACATCATACCCCAGCGTGATAGAGGAGATGTATATAGAGAGCGGCCTCATATAGTAACACATCATACTCCAGTGTGATAGATATGTATATAGAGAGCGGCCTCATATAGTAACACATCATACTCCAGCGTGATAGAGGAGATGTATATAGAGAGCAGCCCCATATAGTAACACATCATATCCCTGTGTGATACAGGAGATGTATATAGAGAGCGGCCTCATATAGTAACACATCATACTCCAGTGTGATAGATATGTATATAGAGAGCGGCCCCATATAGTAACACATCATACTCCAGTGTGATAGATATGTATATAGAGAGCGGCCCTATATAGTAACACATCATACTCCAGCGTGATAGAGGAGATGTATATAGAGAGCGGCCTCATATAGTAACACATCATACTCCAGCGTGATAGAGGAGATGTATATAGAGAGCGGCCTCATATAGTAACACATCATACTCCAGCGTGATAGAGGAGATGTATATAGAGAGCGGCCTCATATAGTAACACATCATACTCCAGTGTGATAGAGATGTATATAGAGAGCGGCCTCATATAGTAACACATCATATCCCAGTGTGATAGAGGACATGTATATAGAGAGCGGCCCCATATAGTAACACATCATACCCCAGCGTGATAGAGGAGATGTATATAGAGAGCGGCCTCATATAGTAACACATCATACTCCAGTGTGATAGAGATGTATATAGAGAGCAGCCCCATATAGTAACACATCATATCCCAGTGTGATAGAGATGTATATAGAGAGCGGCCCCATAAAGTAACACATCATACTCCAGTGTGATAGAGATGTATATAGAGAGCGGCCCCATATAGTAACACATCATACTCCAGTGTGATAGATATGTATATAGAGAGCGGCCCCATATAGTAACACATCATACTCCAGTGTGATAGATATGTATATAGAGAGCGGCCCTATATAGTAACACATCATACTCCAGCGTGATAGAGGAGATGTATATAGAGAGCGGCCTCATATAGTAACACATCATACTCCAGCGTGATAGAGGAGATGTATATAGAGAGCGGCCTCATATAGTAACACATCATACTCCAGCGTGATAGAGGAGATGTATATAGAGAGCGGCCTCATATAGTAACACATCATACTCCAGTGTGATAGAGATGTATATAGAGAGCGGCCTCATATAGTAACACATCATATCCCAGTGTGATAGAGGACATGTATATAGAGAGCGGCCCCATATAGTAACACATCATACCCCAGCGTGATAGAGGAGATGTATATAGAGAGCGGCCTCATATAGTAACACATCATACTCCAGTGTGATAGAGATGTATATAGAGAGCAGCCCCATATAGTAACACATCATATCCCAGTGTGATAGAGATGTATATAGAGAGCGGCCCCATAAAGTAACACATCATACTCCAGTGTGATAGAGATGTATATAGAGAGCGGCCCCATATAGTAACACATCATACTCCAGTGTGATAGAGATGTATATAGAGAGCGGCCTCATATAGTAACACATCATACTCCAGTGTGATAGAGATGTATATAGAGAGCAGCCTCATATAGTAACACATCATACTCCAGTGTGATAGAGATGTATATAGAGAGCGGCCTCATATAGTAACACATCATATCCCGGTGTGATAGAGGAGATGTATATAGAGAGTAGCCCCATATAGTAACACATCATACCCCAGTGTGATAGAAATGTATATAGAGAGTAGCCCCATATAGTAACACATCATACTCCAGTGTGATAGAGATGTATATAGAGAGAGGCCTCATATAGTAACACATCATACCCCATCGTGATAGAGGAGATGTATATAGAGAGCGGCCTCATATAGTAACACATCATATCCCAGTGTGATAGAGATGTATATAGAGAGCGGCCCCATATAGTAACACATCATACCCCAGCGTGATAGAGATGTATATAGAGAGCGGCCTCATATAGTAACACATCATACTCCAGTGTGATAGAGGAGATGTATATAGAGAGCGGCCCCATATAGTAACACATCATATCCCAGTGTGATAGAGATGTATATAGAGAGCGGCCTCAAATAGTAACACATCATATCCCAGTGTGATAGAGGAGATGTATATAGAGAGCGGCCTCATATAGTAACACATCATATCCCAGTGTGATAGAGATGTATATAGAGAGCGGCCTCATATAGTAACACATCATACTCCAGTGTGATAGAGGAGATGTATATAGAGAGCGGCCTCATACAGTAACACATCATATCCCAGTGTGATAGAGGAGATGTATATAGAGAGCGGCCTCATATAGTAACACATCATACTCCAGTGTGATAGAGATGTATATAGAGAGCGGCCCCATATAGTAACACATCATATCCCAGTGTGATAGAGGAGCTGTATATAGAGAGCGGCCCCATATAGTAACACATCATACTCCAGTGTGATAGAGGAGATGTATATAGAGAGCAGCCTCATATAGTAACACATCATATCCCAGTGTGATAGAGGAGATGTATATAGAGAGCGGCCTCATATAGTAACACATCATACCCCAGTGTGATAGAGGACATGTATATAGAGAGCGGCCCCATATAGTAACACATCATACTCCAGTGTGATAGATATGTATATAAAGAGCGGCCCCATATAGTAACACATCATATCCCAGTGTGATAGAGGAGATGTATATAGAGAGCGGCCTCATATAGTAACACATCATACTCCAGTGTGATAGAGATGTATATAGAGAGCGGCCTCATATAGTAACACATCATACCCCAGTGTGATAGAGGAGATGTATATGGAGAGCGGCCCCATATAGTAACACATCATATCCCAGTGTGATAGAGTTGTATATAGAGAGCGGCCCCATATAGTAACACATCATATCCCTGTGAGATAGAGGAGATGTATATAGAGAGCGGCCCCATATAGTAACACATCATATCCCTGTGAGATAGAGGAGATGTATATAGAGAGCGGCCCCATATAGTAACACATCATATCCCAGTGTGATAGAGGAGATGTATATAGAGAGCGGCCCCATATAGTAAAACATCATATCCCAGTGTGATAGAGGAGATGTATATAGAGAGCGGCCCCATATAGTAACACATCATACTCCAGCGTGATAGAGGAGATGTATATAGAGAGCGGCCTCATATAGTAACACATCATATCCCAGTGTGATAGAGGAGATGTATATAGAGAGCGGCCTCATATAGTAACACATCATACCCCAGTGTGATAGAGGACATGTATATAGAGAGCGGCCCCATATAGTAACACATCATATCCCAGTGTGATAGAAATGTATATAGAGAGCGGCCCCATATAGTAACACATCATATCCCAGTGTGATAGAGATGTATATAGAGAGCGGCCCCATATAGTAACACATCATATCCCAGTGTGATAGAAATGTATATAGAGAGCGGCCTCATATAGTAACACATCATATCCCAGTGTGATAGAGGAGATGTATATAGAGAGCGGCCTCATATAGTAACACATCATACTCCAGTGTGATAGAGATGTATATAGAGAGCGGCCCCATATAGTAACACATCATATCCCAGCGTGATAGAGGAGATGTATATAGAGAGCGGCCTCATATAGTAACACATCATACTCCAGTGTGATAGAGATGTATATAGAGAGCGGCCCCATATAGTAACACATCATATCCCAGTGTGATAGAGGAGATGTATATAGAGAGCGGCCCTATATAGTAACACATCATATCCCAGTGTGATAGAGGAGATGTATATAGAGAGCGGCCCCATATAGTAACACATCATATCCCTGTGAGATAGAGGAGATGTATATAGAGAGCGGCCCCATATAGTAACACATCATATCCCTGTGAGATAGAGGAGATGTATATAGAGAGCGGCCCCATATAGTAACACATCATATTCCAGTGTGATAGAGGAGATGTATATAGAGAGCGGCCCCATATAGTAACACATCATACTCCAGTGTGATAGAGGAGATGTATATAGAGAGCGGCCCCATATAGTAACACATCATACTCCAGTGTGATAAAGGAGATGTATATAGAGAGCGGCCTCATACAGTAACACATCATATCCCAGTGTGACATCACACATGTAGCTATATATATCACATGTGTAGCTATATACAGGCAGGGGTGCAGATGGTCCCGTATACATCACACGTGTAGCTATATACAGGCAGGGGTGCAGATGGGCCCTGTATACATCACACGTGTAGCTATATACAGGCAGGGGTGCAGATGGGCCTGTATACATCCCACGTGTAGCTATATACAGGCAGGGGTGCAGATGGGCCCTGTATACATCCCACGTGTAGCTATATACAGGCAGGGGCTGCAGATGGGTCCCGTATACATCCCACGTGTAGCTATATACAGGCAGGGGTGCAGATGGGCTCAGGATTAGGATGTAATTCATTTGAATGCAGTCAAATAGGAAAAGCAGAAATAGCCGAGACCCGGAGGAGAATTCTATAAAATTTGCAAATCAAATTTCTGCCGCTTCACCACCATTAAAGACGAGTCAGTATCCGATCCTATAAGCGTATCACATTGCAATCAGAGGAGATCGGATACACAGTAGGTCACGTGATCACGTGATTTCCTATCCCATAAATAGATACTATGACGTATACGGTGGGGATATATATATATATATATATATATATATATATGGTGCGGTCACTAGTAGATCACCTTGGTCTATCACATTCCATGGGCCTGCCACTGTATATGTTGGTATAAACCCTTCGGTGACGTGCCCCGGTGATATGAATGGAGCCATAGACTGGGGCGGGGTGCCCAAGTCTATAACCGTAAGTTTTATTGAGGTTTGCATTTATAGAGAACAACAACAGTCTGTAGTACATATGGCCTAAAGGGGTATTCCACTAAGACATAACTCCTGATATGTTGCTGCCCATGGTGAGACTAACAATTCCTTTCATACTTGTTATCATCTATTCAGTCTCCTTCCCTCAGTTCTCAGCTGCTGCTTTCTGCTGAAGACTCAAAAATCTGTGTATGAGCTTTACTCTCTGTCTCCTCCTCCTCCGCCCTCCCTTCTGAGACGGCTGATGTAAACAAGTCCCTGGAAGGTTGTATCTGCAACACTGTAGCTTCTTTGTAATGCTGGGAGGCTTAATCACAGTGGGGTCATCAGCAACTTGATGGTAGAGATAGTAGAGCTTGGTGGTAGACATAGTAGAGCTTGATGGTAGAGATTGTAGAGCTTGATGGTAGAGCTTACAATCTAGTCCCCCATAGTAATAGTACATGTGAGGTGCTGAGTCAGGTGACCTGACAATGTCCTCTGCGGTAAGATGGGTGGGCCTGGATGATGGTTGTCACCTCCAAGGCTCTGGTCACCGGATGGGTCACTCCTTATTTGCCTGTCTGTTTACAGGGAGGGCTCACCGCAGCCGCGTGCGTGCCGGTCCGGCCAGACGTCAAGCGGCCCATTATGAAAAGCAGGCTGGATCTACTGCCATGTCTCTGACCAGAGGCCGCCTGACGCTCCAAGCCCGTTTGCATGGGATTTTCCTCTAGAAATTGATACAGACGCTGAACAGGAAATTCAAGGAGGCTTTAGAGGACTGACCAGTGCGAGGAGAGCTTAACCCTCGTCTTGCCATGGGGCTTGGAGATGGGTGTGGACTGGGGCACTCTCCAGGCCCCCCGCAATCACTTCTCCTATAGAAACAATGGGGGTGCTGTATGGTGAAGCCGACTGTGGTGTCATACGCTGTGTACACAGACGAAAGTCGTCGGAAATAAGGAGTGATTATGATGGGCCATCAGGCAAATTTACATCTTTATGGAGTTTGGGGACATCCTCCACAACACAAATGTATCTGAAAGGAATGATATCTGAGGCTCCCGATACCTCACTTCTAACCTTTTCCCTGGGGGTGTCACCATAATAAGGAGTTGAGGTGTCACCTTGATAAGAAGCTGTTTGTGTCACCATAATAGGGAGCTGAGGCGTCGCTATAATAAGAAGCTGGGGTGTCATCATGATAATAAGCTAGAGGCATCACCATGATAAAAAGCTAGGGGTGTCATCATGATAATAAGCTAGGGGTGTCATCATGATAAGGAGTTGAGGTGTCACCGTGATAAGAAGCTGTTTGTGTCACCATAATAGGGAGCTGAGGCGTCGCTATAATAAGAAGCTGGGGTGTCATCATGATAATAAGCTAGAGGCATCACCATGATAAGAAGCTAGGGGTGTCACCATGATAAGAAGCTAGGGGTGTCACCATGATAAGAAGCTAGGGGTGTCACCATGATAAGAAGCTAGGGATGTCACCATGATAATAAGCTAGAGGCATCACCATGATAAGAAGCTAGGGGTGTCACCATGATAAGAAGCTAGGGGTGTCACCATGATAATAAGCTAGAGGCATCACCATGATAAGAAGCTAGGGGTGTCATCATGATAAGAAGTTGTGGTGTCACCATGATAAGAAGCTGGGGTGTCATCATGATAAGCTAGGGGTTTAACCATTAGGGGTGTCACCATGATAAGAAGCTGGGGTGTCATCATGATAAGCTAGGGGTTTAACCATTAGGGGTGTCACCATGATAAGAAGCTGGGGTGTCACCATGATAAGAAGCTAGGGGTGTCACCATGATAAGAAGCTGGGGTGTCACTATGATAAGAAGATAGGGGTGTCACCATGATAAGAAGCTAGGGGTGTCACCATGATAAGAAGCTGGGGTGTCACCATGATAAGAAGCTAGGGGTGTCACCATGATAAGAAGCTAGGGGTGTCACCATGATAAGAAGCTGGGGTGTCACCATGATAAGAAGCTAGGGGGTGACACCATGATAAGAAGCTAGGGGTGACACCATGATAAGAAGCTAGGGGTGTCATCATGATAAGAAGCTGGGGTGTCACCATTATAAGAAGCTGGGGTGTCACCATGATAAGGAGTTGAGGTGTCACCATAAGAAGCTAGAGGTGACAACATGATAAGAAGCTAGGGGGGTCGCCATGATAAGAAGTTTTTAGTGTCACCATAATAGGAAGCTGAGGCGTCACTATAATAAGAAGCTAGGGGTGTCACCATTATAATAAGCTAGAGGCGTCACCATGATCAGAAGCTAGGGGGGGTCACCATGATAAGAAGGTAGGGGTGTCACCATGATAAGAAACAAGAGGTTTTACCATAAGAAGAAGCTAGGGGTGTCACTATAAGAAGAAGCTAGATTTGTCACCATAAATAGAATCTAGTGGTGTCACCATGATGAGAAACTAGAGGTTTTACCATAAAAAGAAGCTAGGGGGGTCACACTAAAAAGAAGCTAGAGGTGTGTCACCATAAGAAGCTGGGGTGTCACCATTATAATAAGCTAGAGGCATCACATGACAAGATGCTAGAGGTGTCACTGTAACAAGAAGTTGGGGTGTTACCATAACAAGAAGCTGGGGTGTCACCACAAGAAGCTAGGGGTGTTACCATAATAAGAAGCTGAGGTGTCACCATAAGAAGCTAGGGGTGTCACCAAAATAAGAAGCTAGGGGTGTCACCATGATAAGAAGCTGGGGTGTCACCATGATAAGAAACTAGGGGTGTCACCATAATAAGAAGCTGTGGTGTGACCATGATAAGAAGCTAGGGGTGTCACCATGATAAGAAGTTAGGGGTGTCACCATAATAAGAAGCTGTGGTGTGACTATGATGAGAAGCTGGGGGTGTCACCATAAGAAGAAGCTAGGGGTGTCACCATAAGAAGCTAGGGGTGTCATCATAAGAAGAAGCTAGGGGTGTTACCATAAGAAGAAGCTAGGGTTGTCACTATAAGAAGTTGGGATGCTGCCATAATAAGAAGCTAGTAGTGTCACCATAATACAAAGCTAGGGGTGTCCCCATAAAAAAGCTGGGGTGTCAACATGATAAGAAGCTAGGATGTCACCATGATAAAAAACTAGTGGTGTCACTATAAGAAGAAGCTAGGGTGTCACCATAATAATGCCCCTATTCCACGAGTCGTTTGGAGGAGCAAACGAGCACTATTAGCGCTCGTTTGCTCCTCGTTCCCCGCTCGCTGCCGCCGCTATTCAACGCGGCTGCAGCAAGCGGGTGAGTGCGGGAGGGGGCGGCGGGGAGGTTGCCCGGGGGATTGCTGATCGTCCGGGCAGCCCATAGGATATAGCAGCGTCTGCTGCCGATGCTCCTATTCAACAGAGCGACGGCAGCAGATCGCTGCTATATCAGTCGCTTGTTTTTCAACATGTTGAAAAACAAGCGACTGCAACGATCAGCCGACATGAACGATGTCGGCTGATCGTTGCACTCTATTCCACGGGACGAATATCGTTCGTAGCGGCCGATATCGGCCGAATACGAACGATATTGCTCCTCTAAACGACCCGTGGAATAGGGCCTTAAGGTGGGGCATTCATAATAAGAAGATAGGTGCCGTAAATGTTGTCATGATCTGCATTATCACCCTCCATTCCCCCAATGGTGATGGGTGTGGCGTTGGCTTATAGGGAGGATTACCCGCTGCCTGGTGGGTGGCAGAATAACTAGGCAGCCTCTTATTGATTGGGCTCCTCATCTCCTCCTGATGGTTTTTATATGGTCTGGAGATGAATACTTCCCTTCTCCGGCCACCCCCTCCCCCTCCTCATGCTGGGCCCATGATTTACAGCGCTCATTTCAGGAATAAAATAGCTTATTTACAACCGGCTCCTCTCTGCCTTGTTGGGACAGCTGTTAAAATTCCTTCCTGGTGTCTCCCTCCCCCCTTCCTCTGCTTCTCCTCCTCTTCCTCACTTAAGACATTTCTCTGCACTGTTTATAGGTTTTCTGAGTAAGTGATAGTACACAGTAGCTCAATGACAACTACCCCATCCATTCAGGCATATATAGGAGGGGTATGACACCTACATGAGACTTCTGCTAGGGAGAAGACGGCCCTTGAAGGTGTCATGTCTTCAGGCTGGATGGACACCTGCTGATGGTATACAGTGACTAAGGCTGGATATATACTGGGTGTGGAGGCCAACAACAACCAAACGTCTATTAAGACCAGCAGACCTTGGCACGAGGGGGATGCCACAAGATGGACTGTCTTGTTAGCCTTAGATATAAATGGGTGTAGAGCCGACTGGTGGCCACTTATCTCCCCCTGACTAGTACAATACGGCAAATTCATGAGCATTCAGCTCATCTGTGCAGGAAAATAAATGGAGAAACCAAAAGTGATAACAATCATTGATCGCTGGGCTGAGGTTATTGGTGACCTATACTTTGTGCACCGCAGACACCTGACATGTCTCAGCTACTAGTAGATGATTTTTCCCAAATCCTAGGATCCAGATGTTTCTTTTTCTTTTCTCGAGTCCTGAGATTCAGATGTTGTTTCTGAAATTCTACAAACCACATGTTTCTTTCTGGGTCCAGATTCAAATTGTTTTCTTGGTTTTTGCTGAAGTTCTAACATTCAAAATATACTCCAGAGATTTAGATGATTGTGACCGACTCCTCGAGTCAGACATTTCCTTTAGAGTCTCAAGATTCAGATTTAGTTACTTCTTAAAGGGGTTGTCCAGCAAAAAACTTTTTCTTTCAAATCAACTGGTGTCAGAAAGTTATATTGATTTGTATTTATTTCTATTAAAAAATCTCAAGTCTTCTCATACTTATTAGCTGCTGTATGTCCTGCAAGAAGTGTTGTTTTATTTTCAGTCTGACACTGCTCTCTGCTGACATCTCTGGCCGAGACAGGAACTTTGTCTCGGTTTTCTATGAATCGCCATAGGAAACCTCTCCTGCTCTGGACAGTTGCTGTCTTGGCCACAGGTGTCAGCAAAGAGCACTGTGTCAGAATGAAAATAAAACATTTCCTGCAGGACATATAGTAGCTAATAAGTATGGGAAGACTTGAGATTTTTCAATAGAAGTAAATTACAAATCTATATAAGTTTCTGATACCAGTTGATTTGAAAGAAAAAGTTTTTCGCTGGACAACCCCTTTAAGTCCAAATTCAGTTGTTTCCTTTCTTGTCCGCCGAAACAGATGTTTTTGCTATAATCCCAAAATTCCAATATCTTCTTCAGAATCCAGAGATTCCAGTGTTTCCTTAATCTCAAATGTTTTTTTTCGAGTCCTGAGATTTAAAACTTTCTTCTTAGTTTCTGAGAGTCAGATATTTCTTTTTGAGGTCCTGAAAATCAAATGTTTCTTCCAGAGATCCAAGATTTAGAAGTTTGTTCCCTAATCCTGAGATTCAGATGTTTCTTCCCGAGTCCTAAGATTCAGATGTTTCTTCTTGAGTTCTCAGATTCGGATGTTTCTTCCCGAGTCCTGAGATTCGGATGTTTCTTCCCGAGTCCTGAGATTCGGATGTTTCTTCCCGAGTCCTGAGATTCAGATGTTTCTTCCCGAGTCCTGAGATTCAGATGTTTCTTCTAGAGTCCTGAGATTCAGATGTTTCTTCCCGAGTCCTGAGATTCAGATGTTTCTTCTTGAGTCCTGAGATTCAGATGTTTCTCCCCGAGTCCTGAGATTCGGATGTTTCTTCCCGAGTCCTGAGATTCGGATGTTTCTTCCCGAGTCCTGAGATTCAGATGATTCTTTCAGAGTCCTGAGATTCAGATGTTTCTCCCCAAATCCTGAGATTCAGATGTTTTTTCCCCCAGTCCTAAGATTCAGATGTTTTTTTCCCCCAGTCCTGAGATTCAGATGTTTCTTCCCGAGTCCTGAGATTCAGATGTTTCTTCTTGAGTTCTCAGATTCGGATGTTTCTTCCCGAGTCCCGAGATTCAGATGTTTCTTCCCGAGTCCTGAGATTCAGATGTTTCTTCTTGAGTTCTCAGATTCGGATGTTTCTTCCCGAGTCCTGAGATTCGGATGTTTCTTCCCGAGTCCTGAGATTCGGATGTTTCTTCCCGAGTCCTGAGATTCAGATGTTTCTTCCCGAGTCCTGAGATTCAGATGTTTCTTCTAGAGTCCTGAGATTCAGATGTTTCTTCTTAGTTTCTGAGAGTCAGATATTTCTTTTTGAGGTCCTGAAAATCAAATGTTTCTTCCAGAGATCCAAGATTTAGAAGTTTGTTCCCTAATCCTGAGATTCATATGTTTCTTCTTGAGTCCTGAGATTCAGATGTTTCTTCCCAAATCCTGAGATTCAGATGTTTCTTCTAGAGTCCTGAGATTCAGATGTTTCTTCTAGAGTCCTGAGATTCAGATGTTTCTTCTAGAGTCCTGAGATTCAGATGTTTCTTCTAGAGTCCTGAGATTCGGATGTTTCTCCCCGAGTCCTGAGATTCAGATGTTTCTTCCCGAGTCCTTAGATTCGGATGTTTCTTCCTGAGTCCTGAGATTCAGATGTTTCTTCCCGAGTCCTGAGATTCAGATGTTTCTTCTAGAGTCCTGAGATTCAGATGTTTCTTCCAGAGTCCTTAGATTCGGATGTTTCTTCCCGAGTCCTGAGATTCAGATGTTTCTTCCCGAGTCCTTAGATTCAGATGTTTCTTCCCGAGTCCTGAGATTCAGATGTTTCTTTTAGAGTCCTGAGATTCAGATGTTTCTTCCAGAGTCCTGAGATTCGGATGTTTCTTCCCGAGTCCTGAGATTCAGATGATTCTTTCAGAGTCCTGAGATTCAGATGTTTCTCCCCAAATCCTGAGATTCAGATGTTTTTTCCCCCAGTCCTAAGATTCAGATGTTTTTTCCCCCAGTCCTAAGATTCAGATGTTTTTTTCCCCCAGTCCTGAGATTCAGATGTTTCTTCCCGAGTCCTAAGATTCAGATGTTTCTTCTTGAGTTCTCAGATTCGGATGTTTCTTCCCGAGTCCCGAGATTCAGATGTTTCTTCCCGAGTCCTAAGATTCAGATGTTTCTTCTTGAGTTCTCAGATTCGGATGTTTCTTCCCGAGTCCTGAGATTCGGATGTTTCTTCCCGAGTCCTGAGATTCGGATGTTTCTTCCCGAGTCCTGAGATTCAGATGTTTCTTCCCGAGTCCTGAGATTCAGATGTTTCTTCTAGAGTCCTGAGATTCAGATGTTTCTTCTTAGTTTCTGAGAGTCAGATATTTCTTTTTGAGGTCCTGAAAATCAAATGTTTCTTCCAGAGATCCAAGATTTAGAAGTTTGTTCCCTAATCCTGAGATTCTGATGTTTCTTCTTGAGTCCTGAGATTCAGATGTTTCTTCTTGAGTCCTGAGATTCAGATGTTTCTTCCCAAATCCTGAGATTCAGATGTTTCTTCTTGAGTCCTAAGATTCAGATGTTTCTTCCCAAATCCTGAGATTCAGATGTTTCTTCCCGAGTCCTAAGATTCAGATGTTTCTTCTTGAGTTCTCAGATTCGGATGTTTCTTCCCGAGTCCTGAGATTCAGATGTTTCTTCCTGAGTCCTGAGATTCAGATGTTTCTTCCCGAGTCCTAAGATTCAGATGTTTCTTCTTGAGTTCTCAGATTCGGATGTTTCTTCCCGAGTCCTTAGATTCGGATGTTTCTTCCCGAGTCCTGAGATTCGGATGTTTCTTCCTGAGTCCTGAGATTCAGATTCTTCTTTAACAGTCCTCATATCCAGGCGCTTCCTGTCAAGCCATGAGTTCCTGATATTTTTTCTTGAGCCCTTAGCTCCAGATTTTTTTCCCCTTAAATTCTAAGATCCAGAGTTTTTTTTCCCTAATTTCTAAGATTCGTATCAAGAGATTTTTTTTCAATTCTAAAATGTAAGTTCCCCCGGCTTGTGATAGACATGGGCGAGGGAGTAGTCATCTGGGCGGCTCTCCGCCCGTGTCTAGTCACAGCGCTCTGCCCGTCAGCACGCTCGGCGGGATGACTGACAGGCAGAGAGGCCAGTAACGGACCTCTCTGCCTGTCAATCATTCCAGCAGAGCGAACTGACAGGTGGAGCATTGTGACTAGACACGGACGGGGAGCCGCCCAGATGACTACTCCCCCGCCCATGTCTTTCAAAAGCCAGGGGAATAAAAGTAATATTTTCCCGATATAAAGCTCCTGCTGCAGCCGCGGACGGTATGTGCCGTGGCTGCTGCAGGAGCTTTATACATTGCTCCAGGGAACCATATCAGTCCAATTGGGCTGATTGGTTCCCTTTAAGTCCTAAGAGTCAAAAGATTTATATGATTCCTTTCAGATCTAAAGGTGCACATACACCATGTATCAGATTAATTAAAAGTGGATGATTGTTTGAAATTTCTAAACAATAGTTGGACGAATGATTGTTCCTTCAAAGATCTTTTGTTTAATAAATATCTTTTGAAAAAAGAACATTCTCAGAAAGGTTGCTTGTCCTTCGTCCAATGTCATTTATCATGTAAGGCCAGTTTGAACAACTTTAACAGCCAATATGGACTAAAATGTGTGAGGTTGTGTCCATGAAAAGATAGTTTATCAGAGGACTGTTTGTTTATCTAATAATGTTCATGGCCACCTTACAGAGGTTTCTTCTGGAGTTACGACATTCAGAGCTTTCTTTCTTGATTTCTAAGTTTCAGATGTTTTTACTGAAGACTTGAGATTTTAATGTATCTGCTTGAATCCTAAAATTCAGAGTACTCTTTCAGAGACAGGAAAATTCTGATGTTTAAACTCAAGTCTTCACATTTAGACTCCCCCTTAAAAGTCCTGAGATTCAGATGTTTCTTCTCCATTCCTGAGATTTGGATATTTCTCCTGTTTGCCAAATATTCAGGTTTTTCTTCTCTTGTCTTCAAATTGAGACATTTCCTCTTAAATCCTGTAACCCACATGTTTCTACGATTCAGATGTTTCATTGATTCATTGTATTTCTTCATGAGTCCTGATTTTCAGATGTTTCTTGCCGAGTCCTGAGATTCAGATGTTTCTTCTCAAGTCCTGAGATACAGATATTTCTCCACGAGTCCTGAGAGTAGGATGTTTCTTCTCCAGTCCTGAGATTCAGATGTTTTTCCCCCAAGTCCTGATTTGGATGTTTCTTCTCGAGACCTGAGATTCGAATGTTTCTTCTCAAGTCTTAAGATTTGGATGTTTCTTTTTAAGTTCTGAGATTCAGATGCTCCTTCTCTACTCCTGAGATTCAGATGTTTCTCCCAGAGTCCTGAGATTGAAATGTTTCTACTCAAGCCCTGAGAATTAGATATCTCTTCTCGAGTCCTGACATTCGGATGCTTCTTCTCAAGTCCTGAGATTCAGATGTTTCTCCCGAGTCCTGAGATTCAGATTTTTCTACTCGAGTCCTGAGATTTGGATGTTTCTTCTCGAGTCCTGAGATTCAGATGTTTCTTCTTAAGTCCTGAAATTTAGATGTTTCTCCCGGAATCCTGAGCTTTGCATGATTTTTTACAGAGTTCTGAGATTCAGATGTTTCTCCCAGAGTTCTGAGATTCAGATTAGGGATGGTCCGAACCTGCCGAGGTTAGGGTTCGTACGAACCCAGACTCTCGGCAATGATTCCCGCTGTCTTAAACAGCGGGAGGACCGCCTGGAAAACCTGGATACAGCCACAGACATAGGCTGTATCCCAATTTTCCAGGCGGTCTTCCTGTTTTATCCACCCTCTCCACGGAGGTTGAAGACAGCGGGAATCATTGCCGAGAGTCCGGGTTCGTACAAATCCGAACCTCGGCAGGTTCGGACCATCCCTAATTCAGATGTTTCTTCCTGAATCCTGAGATTGAGAAGTTTCTTTTTGAATCATGACATTTGGATGTTTCTTTTCGAGTCCTGAGATTTGGATTATTCTTTTTGAGTCCTGAGATTCAAATGTTTCTACTCAAGTCCTGAGAATTAGATATTTCTTCTAGAGTTCTGAGATTTAGATGCCTTTTCTCGAGTCCTGAGATTCGGATGTTTCTTCTCAAGTGCTGAGATTCAGATATTTCTTCTTGAGTCCTGGATTCAGATATTTCTTCTTGAGTCCTGAGATTCAGATGTTTCTCCCCAAATCCTGAGATTGAGAAGTTTCTTCTCGAGACCTGAGATTCAAATGTTTTTTCTCAAGTCTTAAGATTTGGATGTTTCTTTTTAAGTTCTGAGATTCAGATGCTCCTTCTCTACTCCTGAGATTCAGATGTTTCTCCCAGAGTCCTAAGATTGAAATGTTTCTACTCAAGCCCTGAAAATTAGATATCTCTTCTCGAGTCCTGACATTCGGATGCTTCTTCTCAAGTCCTGAGATTCAAATGTTTCTACTCAAGTCCTGAGAATTAGATATTTCTTCTAGAGTTCTGAGATTTAGATGCTTCTTCTCGAGTCCTGAGGTCCAGATGTTTGTACTCAAGTCCTATCAAATATTTCTTCTCGAGTCCTGAGATTCGGATGCCTTTTCTCGAGTCCTGAGATTCGGATGTTTCTTCTCAAGTGCTCAGATTCAGATATTTCTTCTTGAGACCTGGATTTAGATATTTCTTCTTGAGTCCTGAGATTCAGATGTTTCTCCCCAAGTCCTGAGATTCAGATGTTTCTCTTAAGAGTCCTGAGATTCAGATGTTTCTCCCCAAGTCCTGAGATTCAGATGGTTCTTCTTGAGTCCTGGATTCAGATATTTCTTCTTGAGTCCTGAGATTCAGATGTTTCTCCCCAAGTCCTGAGATTCAGATGTTTCTCCCCAAGTCCTGAGATTCAGATGTTTCTCCCCAAGTCCTGAGATTCAGATGGTTCTTCTTGAGTCCTGAGATTTGGATATTTATACTCAAGTCTTAAGATTGATGTTTCTTCTCAAGTCCTGAAATTCAGATGTTTCTTACTAAGTCCTGAAATTCAGATGTTTCTTACTAAGTCCTGAGATTCAGATGTTTCTCCCCGAGTCCTGAGATTGAGAAGTTTCTTCTCGAGTCCTGAGATTCGAATGTTTCTTCTCAAGTGCTGAGATTCAGATATTTCTTCTTGAGTCCTGGATTCAGATATTTCTTCTTGAGTCCTGAGATTCAGATGTTTCTCCCAGAGTCCTGAGATTCAGATGTTTCTCCCCGAGTCCTGAGATTGAAAAGTTTCTTCTCGAGTCCTGAGATTTGCATGTTTCTTCTCAAGTCCTGAGATTTGGATGTTTCTTCCAGAGTCTTGAGATTTGGATGTTTCTTCTCGAGTCCTAAGATTCAGATATTTCTTCTTGAGTCCTGAGATTCAGATGTTTCTCCCCAAGTCCTGAGATTCAGATGTTTCTCCCCGAGTCCTGAGATTGAAAAGTTTCTTCTCGAGTCCTGAGATTTGGATGCCTTTTCTCGAGTCCTGAGATTCGGATGTTTCTTCTCAAGTGCTCAGATTCAGATATTTCTTCTTGAGACCTGGATTTAGATATTTCTTCTTGAGTCCTGAGATTCAGATGTTTCTCCCCAAGTCCTGAGATTCAGATGTTTCTCTTAAGAGTCCTGAGATTCAGGTGTCTCCCCAAGTCCTGAGATTCAGATGGTTCTTCTTGAGTCCTGGATCCAGATATTTCTTCTTGAGTCCTGAGATTCAGATGTTTCTCCCCAAGTCCTGAGATTCAGATGTTTCTCCCCAAGTCCTGAGATTCAGATGTTTCTCCCCAAGTCCTGAGATTCAGATGTTTCTCCCCAAGTCCTGAGATTCAGATGGTTCTTCTTGAGTCCTGAGATTTGGATATTTATACTCAAGTCTTAAGATTGATGTTTCTTCTCAAGTCCTGAAATTCAGATGTTTCTTACTAAGTCCTGAAATTCAGATGTTTCTTACTAAGTCCTGAGATTCAGATGTTTCTCCCTGAGTCCTGAGATTGAGAAGTTTCTTCTCGAGTCCTGAGATTCGGATGTTTCTTCTCAAGTGCTGAGATTCAGATATTTCTTCTTGAGTCCTGGATTCAGATATTTCTTCTTGAGTCCTGAGATTCAGATGTTTCTCCCCGAGTCCTGAGATTGAAAAGTTTCTTCTCGAGTCCTGAGATTTGCATGTTTCTTCTCAAGTCCTGAGATTTGGATGTTTCTTCCAGAGTCTTGAGATTTGGATGTTTCTTCTCGAGTCCTAAGATTCAGATATTTCTTCTTGAGTCCTGAGATTCAGATGTTTCTCCCAGAGTCCTGAGATTCAGATGTTTCTCCCCGAGTCCTGAGATTGAAAAGTTTCTTCTCGAGTCCTGAGATTTGGATGTTTCTTCTCAAGTCCTGAGATTGAAAAGTTTCTTCTCGAGTCCTGAGATTTGGATGTTTCTTCCCGAGTCCTGAGATTCAGATGTTTCTGCCCGAGTCCTGAGATTCAGGATTTCATTTTACTTCTATGTTTCAGTTCCTGGATGTGGTCTACAGATAAAATTTCAGTTTCTCTCCAGAGTTACTCATCTATTGAAGTTCTGATGTGTCTCAGGATTTTCAAATATGAAGTTTCAGGTGATACTTGTTCAGTGTTAAGTTTCTGAGTCCTGAGGTGTTATTTCTGGGTTTGAGTGGAACTAAAATTACGCTTGTTGTAAATAAAACTGCAGAAACAGATTTCCACAACCAGGGGGCAGTGTAACCTGTAGGGTGCTTGTAGTCAGGTCTTACTGTTAGGGTAGATTGAGGATTTCCGTCTTTAATCACTGGGGATACTGGCTACCTGTAACGTATTGAGGAAGTGGATTATGATGGTGTCTACTTATGTGCAACCTCTTAACATAGAAGTAAAATAGAATGTCTACAATTTTTTCTAGATTAAGTGGATGTCACACAGAAGTAAATCACACGCCTGAGGTTTACCTGATATTTAAAGCTACATACAGCTCATTATAGCTGGTGGCACAGATCTGAGCACATCTGTGGCGCTGACGTGGTTAACCCTACATTATTCATCAGCCATTGTTACTTGTAAAAGTGAGCAGGAGAGAGGCGAGAAGCGATGGCCTGACAACGTCTCTTCAGGAAATTACACATTATTAATAATTCACAGCGACGTAGATGGAAAGATCAGCACAAAGTGATGGCCGAGGCCTAAGCTGTAAACACCTTGTGCTTCCCCATCACAACCCCCCCTCTCCGAATCTTATCCTTCCGATATCAGACTCTGTTATGATAATCTAAAAGACTAATGACTCTTCGGAGATTTCCATCACTGGGACGGGGCTATGTCATGATGCCTGTATATGCGGAGCTGGCGGTGGCCCCTGTGCTGGCGTCAGGGTTTCCGGGTTGCTGGTTACACCGGCTTATGTAATGGTAAGGCTGACAATAAAGGACGTAACAAGCCGCCTCGAGTCTCGCATGTCCTCTGTGTGAACCTTGGATAGGCTCCAGGCCCAGCTCGTGCGAGGGCTTCCCCCTCTTGTTATCACTGACGTATGGAGGAGATCCAACAACCGCACAGAGCTGGCAGGTCTCCATGGCCCAGCAGATGGGGAAATGTGTCAACACTGCTGGCTCCTGCCCCGGCCGCCCGCCTGCCTGACAGCTACATCTTATTCAGCACAGAACCCGCCGGATGTTTACAGACTCCGCGCTCCGGGGGAAACTCGTCCACAAGTGACTGGAGACGTAACATGATGGGGAGGTACACACATTCTATCAGAAGGCAATACCACATGTGAAGGCTTACATACAGGAGGCAATACCACGCATGAGGGCTTAGATATGGCAG
This sequence comes from Dendropsophus ebraccatus, assembly GCA_027789725.1. Lineage (NCBI taxonomy): Eukaryota > Metazoa > Chordata > Amphibia > Anura > Hylidae > Dendropsophus > Dendropsophus ebraccatus. Next base: position 114,543 of record JAQFWZ010000053.1, read on the forward strand.
ACAATACTACATGTGAGGGCTTAGATACGGCAGACAATACCACGCAAGAGGGCTTAGATACGGCAGACAATACCACACACGAGGGACTAGATACAGCAGACAGTACCACACACGAGGGACTAGATATGGCACAGTATCACACGAGGGCTTAGATACAGCAGACAGTACCACACACGAGGGATTAGATATGGCACAGTACCACACAGAATAGGCTAAGATACAGCAGACAGTACCGCACACAAGGGCTTAGATACAGCATCAGTATCACACAGAATAGGCTTAGATATAATGACTCAGCAGACATGATAGGCTTAGATACAGTGGTACAGCAGACAGTTTTACAAAGGATAGGCATCGCGGCATGGATAGGCATAGCGGCTTGGCAGAATGATAGGATTAGATACAGTGGGCAGCAGACTGTATCACACAGGACAGGCTTGGATACTTAGGAATCTCCAGGTAGTGGAGACTTTCCTGGAGATCAGTGGATCCCACCATTCCTAGAGACAGGAAATCCTAATGATTCCTGATGAATATTACATGAGAAGAAGGAGGCGAACAATGAGGCAATTACTGGGAATATCTGCTAATACCCAAAATGGCCGATCAATCCCACCGTAAATATTTCAGCAGAAGAAGCCTGAATAATTCACAAGGAGCGAAACAGCGCGATACGGGCAAGAGATGGCGAGATCAGAGGCCGAGGGTAGAAGAGGCGCTGAAGGAGGACAGAAAGAACAGAGGCCAAGGGTAGAAGAGGCACCTCCTCTATATAATCTCTATCTCCTCCTCTATATAATCTCCATCTCCTCCTCTATATAATCTCCATAATAATCTCCTCTATATAATCTCCATCACATCCTCCTCCATATAATCTCCATCATCTCCTCCTCTATATAATCTCCATAATAATCTCCACTATGTAATCTCTATCATCTCCTCCGCTATATAATCTCCATAATAATCTCCTCTATATAATCTCCATCTCCTCCTCTATATAATCTCCATAATCTCCTCTATATAATCTCTATCATCTCCTCCTCTATATAATCTCCATAATATCCTCTATATAATCTCCATAATCTCCTCTATATAATCTCCATCTCCTCCTCTATATAATCTCCATAATAATCTCCTCTATATAATCTCTATCATCTCCTCCTCTATATAATCTCCATCATCTCCTCCTCTATATAATCTCTATCATCTCCTCCTCTATATAATCTCCATAATAATCTCCTCTATATAATCTCCATCTCCTCCTCTATATAATCTCCATAATCTCCTCTATATAATCTCTATCATCTCCTCCTCTATATAATCTCCATAATAATCTCCTCTATATAATCTCCATCATCTCCTCTATATAATCTCCATCATCTCCTCTATATAATTTCCATAATCTCCTCTATATAATCTTCATAATAATCTCCTCTATATAATCTCCATCATCTCCTCTATATAATCTCCATCTCCTCTATATAATCTCCATCATCTCCTCTATATAATCTCCATCACCTCTTCCTCCATATAATCTCCATCATCACCTCCTCTATATAATCTCCATAATAATCTCCTCTATATAATCTCTATCATCTCCTCCTCTATATAATCTCCATCTCCTCCTCTATATAATCTCCCAATTATACGGAGGAGGTGATGGAGATTATATAGAGGAGGAGGTGATGGAGATTATATAGAGGAGGAGGTGATGGAGATTATATAGAGGAGATGGAGATTATATAGAGGAGATGATGGAGATTATATAGAGGAGGAGATGATGGAGATTATATAGAGGATATTATGGAGATTATATAGAGGAAGAGATGATGGAGATTATATAGAGGAGATGATGGAGATTATATAGAGGAGGTAATGGAGATTATATAGAGGATATTATGGAGATTATATAGAGGAGATGGAGATTATATAGAGGAGATGATGGAGATTATATAGAGGAGGAGATGATGGAGATTATATAGAGGAGATGATGGAGATTATATAGAGGAGGTAATGGAGATTATATAGAGGATATTATGGAGATTATATAGAGGAGGAGGTAATGGACATTATATAGAGGAGGAGATGATGGAGATTATATAGAGGAGATTATTATGGAGATTATATAGAGGAGGTAATGGAGATTATATAGAGGATATTATGGAGATTATATAGAGGAGGAGATGATGGAGATTATATAGAGGAGGAGATGATGGAGATTATATAGAGGAGGAGATGATGGAGATTATATAGAGGATATTATGGAGATTATATAGAGGAGGAGATGATGGAGATTATATAGAGGAGGAGATGGAGATTATATAGAGGAGATTATTATGGAGATTATATAGAGGAGGTGATGATGGAGATTATATAGAGGAGGAGGTAATGGAGATTATATAGAGGAGGAGGTAATGGAGATTATATAGAGGATATTATGGAGATTATATAGAGGAGGAGATGATGGAGATTATATAGAGGAGGAGATGATGGAGATTATATAGAGGAGGTAATGGAGATTATATAGAGGAGGAGATGATGGAGATTATATAGAGGATATTATGGAGATTATATAGAGGGTGAGATGATGGAGATTATATAGAGGAGATGATGGAGATTATATAGAGGAGATGATGGAGATTATATAGAGGAGGAGATAATGGAGTTTATATAGAGGAGGTGATGATGGAGATTATATAGAGGAGGAGGTAATGGAGATTATATAGAGGATATTATGGAGATTATATAGAGGAGGAGATGATGGAGATTATATAGAGGAGGAGATGATGGAGATTATATAGAGGATATTATGGAGATTATATAGAGGAGGAGGTAATGGAGTTTATATAGAGGAGGTAATGGAGATTATATAGAGGAGGAGATAATGGAGTTTATATAGAGGAGGATGTGATGGAGATTATATAGAGGAGGAGATGAAGAGATTATATAGAGGAGATGATGGAGATTATATAGAGGAGGAGATGAAGAGATTATATAGAGGAGATGATGGAGATTATATAGATGAGATGATGGAGATTATATAGATGAGGTGATGGAGATTATATAGACCCTCCCTCTAGGTTCAGTTTAGGCAGCAGCTATAGCAAACAGATATATGATTGCATGGGCAGGCGAGGGTTACGGTGGGGGGTCTCTGGTTTAGGATTACAGGGGCTGCTGTCAGCTTTGATGTTTTGTCTCTGGAGAAGTGACATACTGACAAGTACATGTGTTAGATATGGCGGGAGCACCACCCACATCCCGTCACACCCACCCAGGTGACCCCACACCCCTCCCCCAATCTATCATCAATCACTCCTCCAGGTGACAGCCAGCAGCTAAGGCAGCAGACATGGCGGCTGTCACTCTGCTGTATACACACAGATACAACATATATCCAGCTGCACCCCCGCAGAACCATGGGATGGCAGATTAGAGGAAGATGATGACCACCTCTGTATGTCCTGATAGACGTGAGAGCAGCCTGGGGGTGAATGACCCGCACCACCTGTGATGTATCCGCCATATGGTGCTCTCCGCTCCATCACCTGAAATATTTATAGTCCGGATGAGCAGTGATCATCACATGAACGGCCCCAGAGACCTCCATGTGAGGGGTGTCAGATCTCACACCCGGATCCAGGGCACATTACATTCTGGTCACCAGTGTCCGGATCTCCAATCCCCATTATATCCACTGTGCAGCCTGAGAATCCTGGTTCATATATACTGATGACTGAATAATGAAGACTCCCTATAGAGAATGCAGGGCTGTAGTGTAAAGTATGGAGGACACACAGAGCACAGCTGCCTCCTATAGACAATGCAGGGCTGTAGTGTAAAGTATGGAGGACACACAAAGCACAGCTGCCTCCTATAGACAATGCAGGGCTGTAGTGTAAAGCATGGAGGACACACAAAGCACAGCTGCCTCCTATAGACAATGCAGGGCTGTAGTGTAAAGCATGGAGGACACACAGAGCACAGCTGCCTCCTATAGACAATGCAGGGCTGTAGTGTAAAGCATGGAGGACACACAGAGCACAGCTGCCTCCTATACACAATGCAGGGCTGTAGTGTAAAGCATGGAGGACACACAGAGCACAGCTGCCTCCTATAGACAATGCAGGGCTGTAGTGTAAAGTATGGAGGACACACAGAGCACAGCTGCCTCCTATAGACAATGCAGGGCTGTAGTGTAAAGCATGGAGGACACACAGAGCACAGCTGCCTCCTATAGACAATGCAGGGCTGTAGTGTAAAGCATGGAGGACACACAGAGCACAGCTGCCTCCTATAGACAATGCAGGGCTGTAGTGTAAAGCATGGAGGACACACAGAGCACAGCTGCCTCCTATAGACAATGCAGGGCTGTAGTGTAAAGCATGGAGGACACACAGAGCACAGCTGCCTCCTATAGACAATGCAGGGCTGTAGTGTAAAGCATGGAGGACACACAGAGCACAGCTGCCTCCTATAGACAATGCAGGGCTGTAGTGTAAAGCATGGAGGACACACAGCGCACAGCTGCCTCCTATAGACAATGCAGGGCTGTAGTGTAAAGTATGGAGGACACACAGAGCACAGCTGCCTCCTATAGACAATGCAGGGCTGTAGTGTAAAGCATGGAGGACACACAGAGCACAGCTGCCTCCTATAGACAATGCAGGGCTGTAGTGTAAAGTATGGAGGACACACAGAGCACAGCTGCCTCCTATAGACAATGCAGGGCTGGAGTGTAAAGCATGGAGGACACACAGAGCACAGCTGCCTCCTATAGACAATGCAGGGCTGTAGTGTAAAGCATGGAGGACACACAGAGCACAGCTGCCTCCTATAGACAATGCAGGGCTGTAGTGTAAAGCATGGAGGACACACAGAGCACAGCTGCCTCCTATAGACAATGCAGGGCTGTAGTGTAAAGCATGGAGGACACACAGAGCACAGCTGCCTCCTATAGACAATGCAGGGCTGTAGTGTAAAGCATGGAGGACACACAGAGCACAGCTGCCTCCTATACACAATGCAGGGCTGTAGTGTAAAGCATGGAGGACACACAGAGCACAGCTGCCTCCTATAGACAATGCAGGGCTGTAGTATAAAGCATGGAGGACACACAGAGCACAGCTGCCTCCTATAGACAATGCAGGGCTGTAGTGTAAAGCATGGAGGACACACAGAGCACAGCTGCCTCCTATAGACAATGCAGGGCTGTAGTATAAAGCATGGAGGACACACAGAGCACAGCTGCCTCCTATAGACAATGCAGGGCTGTAGTGTAAAGCATGGAGGACACACAGAGCACAGCTGCCTCCTATAGACAATGCAGGGCTGTAGTGTAAAGTATGGAGGACACACAGAGCACAGCTGCCTCCTATAGACAATGCAGGGCTGGAGTGTAAGGGTACTATTACACGGAACGATAATCTGCCGAATCGGCCCGATTCAACAGATTATCGCTCCGTGTAATAAATACAACGATCATCTGCTGATCGTTGATATATAGGTTAGAACCTGAGTGATGAGATACGGGCGATACACCATGTATCACCATACCCCGACAGAAAACCACACAGAGACAATCATCACTTACTGGAAGAACCAATTCTCCTTATCATGCTCCGGCCTGACAGACACTACTACCAGTAAGTCACCGCGTAATAGAGCCGGCAGCGAGCGGGGAACAAGGAGCAGGCGAGCGCTGACAGCGCCCCGTGTAATAGCGGCAGCAGTAAACGGGGAACAAGGAGCAGGCGAGCGCTGACAGCGCCCCGTGTAATAGCGGCAGCAGCGGGGAACAAGGAGCAGGCGAGCGCTGACAGTGCCCCGTGTAATAACAGCGGCAGCAGCGGGCGGGGAACAAGGAGCAGGCGAGCGCTGACAGTGCCCCGTGTAATAACAGCGGCAGCAGCGGGCGGGGAACAAGGAGCAGGCGAGCGGTGACAGTGCCCCGTGTAATAGTGGCAGCAGCGAGCGGGAAACAAGGAGCAGGCGAGCACTGACAGCGCCCCGTGTAATAGCGGCAGCAGTAAACGGGGAACAAGGAGCAGGCGAGCGCTGACAGCTCCTCAATATCGTCCCGTGTAATACCGCCCTTAGATACAGCAGCTCAGCATGTAAGATCACACATGATAGGCTAAGATACATAAGCTTAGCAGACAGTATCACACAATAGGCTTAGATACACCAGCTCAGCACACAGTATTGCACATGATAGGCTTAGATACATTAGCTTAGCTGAGAGTATCAGACATGATAGGCTTAGATACACCAGATCCGCACACAGTATAAAACATATTAGGCTTAGATACATTAGCTTAGCTGACAGTATGAGACATGATAGGCTCATCAGCCCAGCAGACAGTATCACACATAATAGGCTTAGATACAGCAGCTCAGCAGACAGTATCACACATAATAGGCTTAGATACAGCAGCTCAGCAGACTTGATCACACATGATAGAGGTAAATGCATGACAGGCTTATGGTGTGTTTACACAGACAGATTTATATGACACATTTTTGAAGCCAAAGCCAGGAGCAGACTTTAAACAGAGAACAGGCCATAGAGGAAAAACTGAGATTTCTCCTCTTTTCAAACCCAATCCTGGCTTTGGCTTAAAAAACCTGTCAAATAAATCTCTCTGTGTAAACGTAACATTAGATACAGCATCAAACATGCCTGGCTTGGATACTGAGGTTAAGTGCAGGATATGAGGATTTCCTCCTAGTTTATGGGGAGATCCGGGCGAGCGCTGGACCGAACGATTTATCGCCCTTTGTAAACAGACCATTAGAGCTGCAGTCGCCCCCGGCAACCAATCTGATTCCAAATGTCATTTTCTAAAGAATCTGTGAAGAATAAAAGGTGGAATTTGATTGGTTGCCAGGGGCAACAGAACCAAAGCACCAGAGACTGGTAGAGCCGGTATAGGACATAGGATAGGTAATGATAGAGACTGGTAGAGCATTACTGGGGGTCACACACTATATGGGGCAGCATTACTGGGGTCACACACTATATGGGGCAGCATTACTGGGGGTCACACACTATATGGGGCAGCATTACTGGGGGGTCACACACTATATGGGGCAGCATTACTGGGGGGGTCACACACTATATGGGGCAGCATTACTGGGGGGGTCACACACTATATGGGGCAGCATTACTGGGGGGGTCACACACTATATGGGGCAGCATTACTGGGGGGTCACACACTATATGGGGCAGCATTACTGGGGGGGGGTCACACACTATATGGGGCAGCATTACTGGGGGGGTCACACACTATATGGGGCAGCATTACTGGGGGGTCACACACTATATGGGGCAGCATTACTGGGGGTCACACACTATATGGGGCAGCATTACTGGGGGTCACACACTATATGGGGCAGCATTACTGGGGGTCACACACTATATGGGGCAGCATTACTGGGGGGTCACACACTATATGGGGCAGCATTACTGGGGTCACACACTATATGGGGCAGCATTACTGGGGGGTCACACACTATATGGAGCAGCATTACTGGGGGTCACACACTATATGGGGCAGCATTACTGGGGGGGTCACACACTATATGGGGCAGCATTACTGGGGGGTCACACACTATATGGGGCAGCATTACTGGGGGGTCACACACTATATGGGGCAGCATTACTGGGGGTCACACACTATATGGGGCAGCATTACTGGGGGTCACACACTATATGGGGCAGCATTACTGGGGGGTCACACACTATATGGGGCAGCATTACTGGGGTCACACACTATATGGGGCAGCATTACTGGGGGTCACACACTATATGGGGCAGCATTACTAAGGGTTACACATTATATGGGGCAGCATTACTGGGGGTCACACACTATATGGGGCAGCATTACTGGGGGGTCACACACTATATGGGGCAGCATTACTGGGGGTCACACACTATATGGGGCAGCATTACTGGGGGGTCACACACTATATGGGGCAGCATTACTGGGGGTCACACACAATATGGGGCAGCATTACTGGGGGTCACACACTATATGGGGCAGCATTACTGGGGGGGGTCACACACTATATGGGGCAGCATTACTGGGGGGTCACACACTATATGGAGCAGCATTACTGGGGGGTCACACACTATATGGGGCAGCATTACTGGGGTCACACACTATATGGGGCAGCATTACTGGGGGGTCACACACTATATGGGGCAGCATTACTGGGGGTCACACACTATATGGGGCAGCATTACTGGGGGGTCACACACTATATGGGGCAGCATTACTGGGGGGTCACACACTATATGGGGCAGCATTACTGGGGGCTCACACGCTTTATGGGGCAGCATTACTGGGGTCACACACTATATGGGGCAGCATTACTGGGGTCACACACTATATGGGGCAGCATTACTGGGGGTCACACACTATATGGGGCAGCATTACTGGGGGGTCACACACTATATGGGGCAGCATTACTGGGGGTCACACACTATATGGGGCAGCATTACTGGGGGTCACACACTATATGGGGCAGCATTACTGGGGGGTCACACACTATATGGGGCAGCATTACTGGGGGTCACACACTATATGGGGCAGCATTACTGGGGGTCACACACTATATGGGGCAGCATTACTGGGGGTCACACACTATATGGGGCAGAATTACTGGGGGGGGTCACACACTATATGGGGCAGCATTACTGGGGGGGTCACACACTATATGGGGCAGCATTACTGGGGGTCACACACTATATGGGGCAGCATTACTGGGGGTCACACACTATATGGGGCAGCATTACTGGGGGTGAAACACTATATGGGGCAGCATTACTGGGGGTCACACACAATATGGGGCAACATTACTGGGGGGTCACACACTATATGGGGCAGCATTACTGGGGGGTCACACACTATATGGGGCAGCATTACTGGGGGGTCACACACTATATGGGGCAGCATTACTGGGGGTCACACACTATATGGGGCAGCATTACTGGGGGTCACACACTATATGGGGCAGCATTACTGGGGGTCACACACTATATGGGGCAGCATTACTGGGGGTCACACACTATATGGGGCAGCATTACTGGGGGGTCACACACTATATGGGGCAGCATTACTGGGGGTCACACACTATATGGGGCAGCATTACTGGGGGTCACACACTATATGGAGCAGCATTACTGGGGGGTCACACACTATATGGGGCAGCATTACTGGGGGGTCACACACTATATGGGGCAGCATTACTGGGGGTCACACACTATATGGGGCAGCATTACTGGGGGTCACACACTATATGGGGCAGCATTACTGGGGGGTCACACACTATATGGGGCAGCATTACTGGGGGGGTCACACACTATATGGGGCAGCATTACTGGGGGGTCACACGCTATATGGGGCAGCATTACTGGGGTCACACACTATATGGGGCAACATTACTGGGGTCACACACTATATGGGGCAGCATTACTGGGGGGGGTCACACACTATATGGGGCAGCATTACTGGGGGTCACACACTATATGGGGCAGCATTACTGGGGGGTCACACACTATATGGGGCAGCATTACTGGGGGTCACACACTATATGGGGCAGCATTACTGGGGGGTCACACACTATATGGGTCAGCATTACTGGGGGGGGTCACACACTATATGGGGCAGCATTACTGGGGGTCACACACTATATGGGGCAGCATTACTGGGGGGTCACACACTATATGGGGCAGCATTACTGGGGGTCACACACTATATGGGGCAGCATTACTGGGGGTCACACACTATATGGGGCAGCATTACTGGGGGGGTCACACACTATATGGGGCAGCATTACTGGGGGGGTCACACACTATATGGGGCAGCATTACTGGGGGTCACACACTATATGGGGCAGCATTACTGGGGGGTCACACACTATATGGGGCAGCATTACTGGGGGTCACACACTATATGGGGCAGCATTACGGGGGGGGGGTCACACACTATATGGGGCAGCATTACTGGGGGTCACACACTATATGGGGTAGCATTACTGGGGGGTCACACACTATATGGGGCAGCATTACTGGGGGTCACACACTATATGGGGCAGCATTACTGGGGGTCACACACTATATGGGGCAGCATTACTGGGGGTCACACACTATATGGGGCAGCATTACTGGGGGTCACACACTATATGGGGCAGCATTACTGGGGGGTCACACACTATATGGGGCAGCATTACTGGGGGGTCACACGCTATATGGGGCAGCATTACTGGGGGTCACACACTATATGGGGCAACATTACTGGGGTCACACACTATATGGGGCAGCATTACTGGGGGGGTCACACACTATATGGGGCAGCATTACTGGGGGTCACACACTATATGGGGCAGCATTACTGGGGGTCACACACTATATGGGGCAGCATTACTGGGGGTCACACACTATATGGGGCAGCATTACTGGGGGGTCACACACTATATGGGGCAGCATTACTGGGGGTCACACACTATATGGGGCAGCATTACTGGGGGTCACACACTATATGGAGCAGCATTACTGGGGGGTCACACACTATATGGGGCAGCATTACTGGGGGGTCACACACTATATGGGGCAGCATTACTGGGGGTCACACACTATATGGGGCAGCATTACTGGGGGTCACACACTATATGGGGCAGCATTAGTGGGGGGTCACACACTATATGGGGCAGCATTACTGGGGGGTGTCACACACTATATGGGGCAGCATTACTGGGGGGTCACACGCTATATGGGGCAGCATTACTGGGGTCACACACTATATGGGGCAACATTACTGGGGTCACACACTATATGGGGCAGCATTACTGGGGGGGGTCACACACTATATGGGGCAGCATTACTGGGGGTCACACACTATATGGGTCAGCATTACTGGGGGGGGTCACACACTATATGGGGCAGCATTACTGGGGGGGTCACACACTATATGGGGCAGCATTACTGGGGGGGTCACACACTATATGGGGCAGCATTACTGGGGGTCACACACTATATGGGGCAGCATTACTGGGGGGTCACACACTATATGGGGCAGCATTACTGGGTCACACACTATATGGGGCAGCATTACTGGGGGGGGTCACACACTATATGGAGCAGCATTACTGGGGGTCACACACTATATGGGGCAGCATTACTGGGGGGTCACACACTATATGGGGCAGCATTACTGGGGGTCACACACTATATGGGGCAGCATTACTGGGGGTCACACACTATATGGGGCAGCATTACTGGGGGGGTCACACACTATATGGGGCAGCATTACTGGGGGGTCACACGCTATATGGGGCAGCATTACTGGGGTCACACACTATATGGGGGCAACATTACTGGGGTCACACACTATATGGGGCAGCATTACTGGGGGGGGGTCACACACTATATGGGGCAGCATTACTGGGGGTCACACACTATATGGGTCAGCATTACTGGGGGGGGTCACACACTATATGGGGCAGCATTACTGGGGGGGTCACACACTATATGGGGCAGCATTACTGGGGGTCACACACTATATGGGGCAGCATTACTGGGGGGTCACACACTATATGGGGCAGCATTACTGGGGTCACACACTATATGGGGCAGCATTACTGGGGTCACACACTATATGGGGCAGCATTACTGGGGGGGGTCACACACTATATGGAGCAGCATTACTGGGGGTCACACACTATATGGGGCAGCATTACTGGGGGGTCACACACTATATGGGGCAGCATTACTGGGGGTCACACACTATATGGGGCAGCATTACTGGGGGTCACACACTATATGGGGCAGCATTACTGGGGGGGTCACACACTATATGGGGCAGCATTACTGGGGGTCACACACTATATGGGGCAGCATTACTGGGGGGTCACACACTATATGGGGCAGCATTACTGGGGGGTCACACACTATATGGGGCAGCATTACTGGGGGGTCACACTATATGGGGCAGCATTACTGGGGGTCACACACTATATGGGGCAGCATTACTGGGGGTCACACACTATATGGGGCAGCATTACTGGGGTCACACACTATATGGGGCAGCATTACTAGGGGGGGGGTCACACACTATATGACGCAGCATTACTGGGGGGGTCACACGCTATACAGCGCAGCATTACTGGGGGGTCACACACTATACGGGGCAGCATTACTGGGGGGGGGGTCACACACTATATGGGGCAGCATTACTGGGGGGTCACACACTATATGGGGCAGCATTACTGGGGGGGGGGGGGGGTCACACACTATATGGCGCAGCATTACTGGGGGGGTCACACGCTATACGGCGCAGCCTTACTGACATTTCGCCATCTGTTCCTGACATTCTTGCACCCCGGCTCCTGCCTCCTGGGCTCTTCTCAATGACTTCCTATAAAATAAGGAATGTCAGCTGAGTTAACCCCTGGGCTTCCGTGGCGCAGGCTGCTCCGGCAACTGAGGGGTTAATCATATAGAGAAGAATGATAAAGGAAACAAACAGGTGTGTACGGGCCCGGCTCTGTCATCTTATTCCTACCAACCTTTATTAACCTCTGACCTGCTGCTGTATGGCACCCTGAAGATGCAGCCGGGGGTCAGAGGTCGCCTTTTAAGTGTAAGCGAGGGGCGGAGCCACGTCTCCCCTTCATACTCCCACTTGAAAGGACTTAGGATGGAAAACATCTTTAATCTCAGCGCAAAAATATGTTAATTAGTATTTTCAGAAGAAAGAATGAGTCACAATGACTGAATGATGTCTCCGTCACAATGTGTCAGTCACAGCCCCGGCTGGTGAAGATCACTGCAGGATGCGGAGACGGAGAGCTGACAATCTACTCCCTACTGACACCTTACCTGCACGGATATCTGTATATGGGAACAAAGTCTGTTCCAAATTATTGGAGCCCACAGTGATGCCCCCATATAGTCATGAATATGCAAAAGAGGAGCCCGTGGAGCCTCATTGAAGAGTCTCAAAACACAGGACCAGCCGGATATCCCTCCGGGAAGGACCCAGCCAAGGGGGGGCTCCAAAACCACCATATTTAGTGGCCCTATAAGTCAGTGTAATGACAAGGGAGAAACCAAGGCCAGGTAACCATCCACATAGAGAATAGTTACCTGGCCTTGGTTTATCCCTTGTCATTACACTGACCTATAGGGCCACTTAATATGGTGGATGTGGTGGTTTCCTAACAGGAGCCGCCCCTTGGCTGGTTCCTTCCCGGAGGGATACCTGGCTGGTCCTGTGTTTTGAAACTCTTCAATGAGGCTCCACGGGCTTTTCTTTTGCATACTCATGTTCCCCAGGGGGCAATAGGGGGCACCTAGGACTTCACTGCACTGAGCGCTTTCACTAGCAGCCGGCAGTGTTGTCATTTGGCTGGTCTCCCTGAGTTCAGTGATCTGTTTCTCTTACACAGTGTACACAGTGACAAAGTCCTCCAGATAGAGGCGGCTCCTCCTCTGCAGACTGTCACCCAGCTTTCCCGCAATCTGAGCAGCTCTGTCCAATCTGACACCTGTGGATTAGATACATATCTGTATCCCAGCACATAGGGGGACAAGGAAAGCTGAGTGATAACCTAAATGTCTTACAGCTTCTACATAGGGACAGATAGGACGTTCAGGAGACTGGTAAAGCTGGGTGATGACCTATATGTCTACAGCTTCTATACTGAGACAGAGAGGACATTCTGGAGACTGGTAAAGCTGGGTGATGACCTAAATGTCCTACAGCTTCTATACTAGGACAGGACGTTCAGGAGACTGGCAAAGCTGGGTGATGACCTATTTGTCTACAGCTTCTATACTGGGACAGATAGGACATTCTGGAGTGTGGTAAAGCTGGGTGATGACCTATATGTCTACAGCTCCTATACTAGGACAGGACGTTCAGGAGACTGGCAAAGCTGGGTGATGACCTATTTGTCTACAGCTTCTATACTGGGACAGAGAGAACATTCTGGAGTGTGGTAAAGCTGGGTGATGACCTATATGTCTACAGCTTCTATACTGGGACAGGACGTTCAGGAGACTGGTAAAGCTGGGTGATGACCTATGTGTCCGGGGGATGCATTGATGCTGCCGCTTCCTCTCTGATAACCAGTTACTGCAGGAGATATAGGAAGGCAATATAGATAGGAGTCCATAAAGGAGATTGTATCGCTGTAAAGCGAGAGGCTGCTGTGCTGATTGAGTGTTACAATGTGGGAGTGCAGCTCTGGAGGACAGTGATACTGCTGATACATTGTAACTAATGGGTTCATGTAACAAGCCCTCATCTTCCCATTGGGTGACAGCGGCTGAAGGGTTAACAGCTGTGGTCGGGGCGTCTGATGTCGGGGTCACAGCCATCCCTCCACCCCGGGGTCACAGCCATCCCTCCACCCCGGGGTCACAGCCATCCCTCCACCCCGGGGTCACAGCCATCCCTCCACCCCGGGGTCACAGCCATCCCTCCACCCCGGGGTCACAGCCATCCCTCCATCCCGGGGTCACAGCCATCCCTCCACCCCGGGGTCACAGCCATCCCTCCATCCCGGGGTCACAGCCATCCCTCCACCCCGGGGTCACAGCCATCCCTCCACCCCAGGGTCACAGCCATCCCTCCACACCGGGGTCACAGCCATCCCTCCATCCCGGGGTCACAGCCATCCCTCCACCCCGGGGTCACAGCCATCCCTCCACCCCGGGGTCACAGCCATCCCTCCATCCCGGGGTCACAGCCATCCCTCCACCCCGGGGTCACAGCCATCCCTCCATCCCGGTGTCACAGCCATCCCTCCACCCCGGGGTCACAGCCATCCCTCCACCCCGGGGTCACAGCCATACCTCCACCCCGGGGTCACAGCCATCCCTCCATCCCGGGGTCACAGCCATCCCTCCACCCCGGGGTCACAGCCATCCCTCCATCCCGGGGTCACAGCCATCCCTCCACCCCGGGGTCACAGCCATCCCTCCACCCCAGGGTCACAGCCATCCCTCCACACCGGGGTCACAGCCATCCCTCCATCCCGGGGTCACAGCCATCCCTCCATCCCGGGGTCACAGCCATCCCTCCACCCCGGGGTCACAGCCATCCCTCCACCCCGGGATCACAGCCATCCCTCCATCCCGGGGTCACAGCCATCCCTCCACCCCGGGGTCACAGCCATCCCTCCACCCCGGGGTCACAGCCATCCCTCCACCCCGGGGTCACAGCCATCCCTCCATCCCGGGGTCACAGCCATCCCTCCACCCTGGGGTCACAGACATCCCTCCACCCCGGGGTCACAGCCATCCCTCCATCCCGCACAGCACAAGGGACAGAATCCTCAGCGTATAAACGGTAATAAGTTATACATTATCCTGGGAGGGCGGCTGAAGGGCAACGGCCCCGGGGCCAGGGGATGGACTGTAAGCTCCTGGGCTCAGCCCTACACGTGCTGATCCAGAGCAAGGATTCACAGCAGCACAGAGTATTACAGCAAAGCAAGGTGCTGATCCTGGGGAGGTAACAGACAGATAGAGGCAGGATCCCCAGCAGCACAGAGTATTACAGCACAGCTGCTGATCCTGGGGAGGTAACAGATAGATAGAGGCAGGAGCAGGGTCCCCAGCAGCACAGAGTATTACAGCACAGCTGCTGATCCTAAGGAGGTAACAGACAGATAGAGGCCGGAGCAGGGTCCCCAGCAGCACAGAGTATTACAGCACAGCTGCTGATCCTAAGGAGGTAACAGACAGATAGAGGCCGGAGCAGGGTCCCCAGCAGCACAGAGTATTACAGCACAGCTGCTGATCCTGGGGGAGGTAACAGACAGATAGAGGCCGGAGCAGGGTCCCCAGCAGCACAGAGTATTACAGCACAGCTGCTGATCCTAAGGAGGTAACAGACAGATAGAGGCCGGAGCAGGGTCCCCAGCAGCACAGAGTATTACAGCACAGCTGCTGATCCTGGGGAGGTAACAGACAGATAGAGGCAGGATCCCCAGCAGCACAGAGTATTACAGCACAGCAGGGCGCTGATCCTGGGGAGGTAACAGACAGATAGAGGCAGGAGTAGGGTCCCCAGCAGCACAGAGTATTACAGCACAGCTGCTGATCCTGGGGAGGTAACAGACAGATAAAGGCCGGAGCAGGGTCCCCAGCAGCACAGAGTATTACAGCACAGCTGCTGATCCTGGGGGAGGTAACAGACAGACAGAGGCCGGAGCAGGGTCCCCAGCAGCACAGAGTATTACAGCACGGCTGCTGATCATGGGGAGGTAACAGACAGACAGAGGCCGGAGCAGGGTCCCCAGCAGCACAGAGTATTACAGCACAGCAGGGCGCTGATCCTAAGGAGGTAACAGACAGATAGAGGCCGGAGCAGGGTCCCCAGCAGCACAGAGTATTACAGCACAGCAGGGCGCTGATCCTAAGGAGGTAACAGACAGATAGAGGCAGGAGTAGGGTCCCCAGCAGCACAGAGTATTACAGCACAGCTGCTGATCCTGGGGGAGGTAACAGACAGATAGAGGCCGGAGCAGGGTCCCCAGCAGCACAGAGTATTACAGCACAGCTGCTGATCCTGGGGGAGGTAACAGACAGATAGAGGCCGGAGCAGGGTCCCCAGCAGCACAGAGTATTACAGCACAGCTGCTGATCCTAAGGAGGTAACAGACAGATAGAGGCCGGAGCAGGGTCCCCAGCAGCACAGAGTATTACAGCACAGCTGCTGATCCTGGGGGAGGTAACAGACAGACAGAGGCCGGAGCAGGGTCCCCAGCAGCACAGAGTATTACAGCACAGCTGCTGATCCTGCGGGAGGTAACAGACAGATAGAGGCCGGAGCAGGGTCCCCAGCAGCACAGAGTATTACAGCACAGCAGGGCGCTGATCCTGGGGAGGTAACAGACAGATAGAGGCCGGAGCAGGGTCCCCAGCAGCACAGAGTATTACAGCACAGCAGGGCGCTGATCCTAAGGAGGTAACAGACAGATAGAGGCAGGAGTAGGGTCCCCAGCAGCACAGAGTATTACAGCACAGCTGCTGATCCTGGGGGAGGTAACAGACAGATAGAGGCCGGAGCAGGGTCCCCAGCAGCACAGAGTATTACAGCACAGCAGGGCGCTGATCCTGGGGAGGTAACAGACAGATAGAGGCCGGAGCAGGGTCCCCAGCAGCACAGAGTATTACAGCACAGCTGCTGATCCTAAGGAGGTAACAGACAGATAGAGGCCGGAGCAGGGTCCCCAGCAGCACAGAGTATTACAGCACAGCTGCTGATCCTGGGGGAGGTAACAGACAGACAGAGGCCGGAGCAGGGTCCCCAGCAGCACAGAGTATTACAGCACAGCTGCTGATCCTGCGGGAGGTAACAGACAGATAGAGGCCGGAGCAGGGTCCCCAGCAGCACAGAGTATTACAGCACGGCTGCTGATCATGGGGAAGGTCACAGACAGATAGAGGCCGGAGCAGGGTCCCCAGCAGCACAGAGTATTACAGCACGGCTGCTGATCATGGGGAAGGTCATAGACAGATAGAGGCCGGAGCAGGCCCAGCAGCACAGAGTATTACAGCACAGCAGGCTGCTGATCTCATCCTCATTTCCATCCCACTTATATCTATTGTGTAAGAAGGATAAGGACGCCATAAAGCGTGAGACACTGTGTGAACGATATTCCACCTTCTCTTATAATAAATTCTAATGTTCCCAGTAATAAGAATGCAAAGTCACACAAACCATCTGGGTAACATGGCCGCCATTACATCTCCTAGAGTCCTAAATGCCACAGAATACACTACTGCCCCCATCATCCTGTGATAGCTGACATGGAGTTGTTCTGGTGGCCATATTGGTTATCACCCAGGAGTGGACTCCTTAATGTGTATATCCATAGGCTGTGTCTGTATATCTATAGGCTGTGTCTGTATATCCATAGGCTGTGTCTGTATATCCATAGGCTGTGACTGTATATCCATAGGATGTGTCTGTATATCTATAGGCTGTGTCTGTATATCTATAGGTAGTGTCTGTATATCTATAGGTTGTGTCTGTATATCCATAGGCTGTGTCTGTATATCTATAGGTTGTGTCTGTATATCTATAGGTTGTGTCTGTATATCTATAGGTTGTGTGTGTATCCATAGGCTGTGTCTGTATATCTATAGGCTGTGTCTGTATATCTATAGGTTGTGTCTGTATATCTATAGGTTGTGTCTGTATATCTACAGGTAGTGTCTGTATATCTATAGGTTGTGTCTGTATATCTATAGGTAGTGTCTGTATATCTATAGGTAGTGTCTGTATATCTATAGGTTGTGTCTGTATATCTATAGGTTGTGTCTGTATATCTATAGGCTGTGTCTGTATATATATAGGCTGTGTCTGTATATCCATAGGCTGTGTCTGTATATCTATAGGTAGTGTCTGTATATCTATAGGTAGTGTCTGTATATCTATAGGTAGTGTCTGTATATCTATAGGTTGTGTCTGTATATCTATAGGTAGTGTCTGTATATCTATAGGTTGTGTCTGTATATCTATAGGCTGTGTCTGTATATCTATAGGCTGTGTCTGTATATCCATAGGTTGTATCTGTAAATCTATAGGTAGTGTCTGTATATCCATAGGCTGTGTCTGTATATATATAGGCTGTGTCTGTACATCCATAGGCTGTGTGTGTATATCTATAGGTTGTTTCTGTATATCTATAGGTTGTGTGTGTATCCATAGGCTGTCTCTGTATATCTATAGGTTGCGTCTGTATATCCATAGGCTGTATCTGTAAATCTATAGGTAGTGTCTGTATATCCATAGGCTGTGTCTGTATATCCATAGGCTGTGTGTGTAAATCTATAGGTTGTGTCTGTATATCTATAGGTTGTGTCTGTATATCCATAGGTTGTGTCTGTATATCTATAGGCTGTGTCTGTATATCTATAGGCTGTGTCTGTATATCCATAGGCTGTGTCTGTATATCCATAGGCTGTGTGTGTATATCTATAGGTTGTGTCTGTATATCTATAGGCTGTGTCTGTATATCTATAGGTTGTGTCTGTATATCTATAGGCTGTGTCTGTATATCCATAGGCTGTGTGTGTATATCTATAGGTTGTGTCTGTATATCTATAGGCTGTCTCTGTATATCCATAGGCTGTGTGTGTATATCTATAGGCTGTGTCTGTATATCTATAGGCTGTGTCTGTATATCTATAGGTTGTGTCTGTATATCCATAGGTTGTGTGTGTATCCATAGGCTGTGTCTGTATATCTATAGGCTGTCTCTGTATATCTATAGGTTGTGTCTGTATATCTATAGGTAGTGTCTGTATATCTATAGGTTGTGTCTGTATATCCATAGGTTGTGTCAGTCCCCGCCGCTCCCCCCTCACCGAGCAGCGATTAATATTTAACATCCCTTTATAGGCCCCTGCCTGATGATCACACAGATCGCCTCCATTCCTGCAGATCATTAATCCACCAGGAGCCTTAACCCTTCACCTGCTGCACTCCGCCATCCTCTGACAGCAAGCAGAGATCCTGACGCTGCCACTAATAACGTGAGTGACCCAGAAAAGCCGACAGCCATGACAACCGTGTCCGATAACAATACACCGGAATGTGGCGAACGTTAGCGGCCCCAGGTGACCGGACAAACATCCCGCAGCCCGGGAGCCTGGGGCCTGAGTCACTGTATCCAAGCCTCTCATGTGTGCTACTCTCTGCCCAGTCACTGTATCCAAGCCTCTCATGTGTGCTACTCTCTGCCCAGTCACTGTATCCAAGCCTCTCATGTGTGCTACTCTCTGCCCAGTCACTGTATCCAAGCCTCTCATGTGTGCTACTCTCACACTCACAGTCACTGTATCTAACCTATCATGTGTGATACTGTCTGCAGAGTCACTGTATCTAACCTATCATGTGTGCTACTCTCTGACCAGTCACTGTATCCAAGCCTCTCATGTGTGCTACTCTCTGCCCAGTCACTGTATCTAATCTATCATGTGTGATACTGTCTGCTAAGCCTCACAGGTAACGTCAGTCAGTGTATATCTGGGCACTTCTTCACCATTGATTGTAAATAATAACGTCTAGTCACAGCCTCCTGATCTCTTCCTAGTGGCAGCCTCCTGATCTCTTCCTAGTGGCAGCCTCCTGATCTCTTCCTAGTGGCAGCCTCCTGATCTCTTCCTAGTGGCAGCCTCCTGATCTCTTCCTAGTCGCAGCCTCCTGATCTCTTCCTAGTGGCAGCCTCCTGATCTCTTCCTAGTGGCAGCCTCCTGATCTCTTCCTAGTGGCAGCCTCCTGATCTCTTCCTAGTGGCAGCCTCCTGATCTCTTCCTAGTGGCAGCCTCCTGATCTCTTCCTAGTGGCAGCCTCCTGATCTCTTCCTAGTCGCAGCCTCCTGATCTCTTCCTAGTCGCAGCCTCCTGATCTCTTCCTAGTCGCAGCCTCCTGATCTCTTCCTAGTGGCAGCCTCCTGATCTCTTCCTAGTCGCAGCCTCCTGATCTCTTCCTAGTGGCAGCCTCCTGATCTCTTCCTAGTGGCAGCCTCCTGATCTCGTCCTAGTCGCGGCCTCCTGAGCAGGGATGGTCCGAACAGAGTTCGGTTCGGGTTCGTACGAACCCGAACTCTCGGTAATGATTCCCGCTGTCTGCCCGCTACGTGGAGAGGGTGGATACAGCGGGAATCTGATGCCGAGCGTTCGGGTTCATATGAACCCGAACCTCGGCAGTTTCGGACCATCCCTACTTCTGATCTCTTCCTAGTCGCAGCCCCCTGATCTCTTTCTAGGGGCAACCTCCTGATCTCTTTCTAGTTGCGGCCTCCTGATCTCTTCCTAGGGGCAGCCTCCTGATCTCTTTCTAGGGGCAGCCTCCTGATCTCTTTCTAGTTGCGGCCTTCTGATCTCTTTCTAGTGGCAGCCTCCTGATCTCTTTCTAGGGGCAGCCTTCTGATCTCTTTCTAGTCGCGGCCTCCTGATCTCTTTCTAGTCGCGGCCTCCTGATCTCTTTCTAGTTGCGGCCTCCTGATCTCTTCCTAGTCGCAGCCTCCTGATCTCTTTCTAGGGGCAGCCTTCTGATCTCTTTCTAGTCGCGGCCTCCTGATCTCTTTCTAGTCGCGGCCTCCTGATCTCTTTCTAGTTGCGGCCTCCTGATCTCTTTCTAGTTGCGGCCTCCTGATCTCTTCCTAGGGGCAGCCTCCTGATCTCTTTCTAGGGGCAACCTCCTGATCTCTTTCTAGTTGCGGCCTCCTGATCTCTTTCTAGTCATGGCCTCCTGATCTCTTCCTAGGGGCAGCCTCCTGATCTCTTCCTAGGGGCAGCCTCCTGATCTCTTCCTAGGGGCAGCCTCCTGATCTCTTCCTAGTCGAGGCCTCCTGATCTCTTCCTAGTCGCAGCCTTCTGATCTTTTTCTAGTCGCAGCCTCCTGATCTCTTTCTAGTTGCGGCCTCCTGATCTCTTCCTAGTGGCAGCCTCCTGATCTCTTTCTAGTCGCAGCCTCCTGATCTCTTCCTAGTTGCCGCCTCCTGATCTCTTCCTAGTCGCGGCCTCCTGATCTCTTCCTAGTCGCAGCCTCCTGATCTCTTTCTAGTCTTGGCCTCCTGGTCTCTTCCTAGTTGCGGCCTCCTGATCTCTTCCTAGTGGCAGCCTCCTGATCTCTTTCTAGTCGCAGCCTCCTGATCTCTTCCTAGTTGCCGCCTCCTGATCTCTTCCTAGTCGCGGCCTCCTGATCTCTTCCTAGTCGCAGCCTCCTGATCTCTTTCTAGTCTTGGCCTCCTGGTCTCTTTCTAGTTGCAGCCTCCTGATCTCTTCCTAGTTGCAGCCTCCTGATCTCTTTCTAGTTGCAGCCTCTTGATCTCTTCCTAGTTGCAGCCTCCTGATCGCTTCCTAGTCGCAGCCTCCAGCTTCAGGCCTCCAGCTTTGCATATCAGTGTATATCCTAGAGAGCAGAGGCCGCTCACACACGTGACTTCTGGCATCGGATGCAGAACTGGCTGATTTACAAAGCTGGCGGCGTTCCACCTGGTGCTGGCGCTGCATCAATCATCCACTTTCTAGGGAATTCCGTTTATCTGCCAACATGGGGCGATGCCAGGACAGGTGTGATGATCACACAGTGATGCCCTGAGCTGCCACTATACACAGGAAGCTGCAGCCGGGGCAGCGCCAGGACCCCCATAACAGTGAGAGAGCCCCCATTATACTATATACACAGAGCCCCCCATTATACTATATACACAGAGCCCCCCATTATACTATATACACAGAGCCCCCATTATACTATATACACAGAGCCCCCATATTACTATACACCGAGCCCCCCATTATACTATATACACAGAGCCCCTCATTATACTATATACACAGAGACCCCCATTATACTACATACACAGAGCCCCCATATTACTATATACACAGAGCCCCCCATTATACTATATACACACAGAGCCCCCCATTATACTACATACACAGAGCCCCCATTATACTATATACACAGAGCCCCTCATTATACTATATACACAGAGCCCCCATATTACTATACACCGAGCCCCCCATTATACTATATACACAGAGCCCCTCATTATACTATATACACAGAGACCCCCATTATACTACATACACAGAGCCCCCATATTACTATATACACAGAGCCCCCCATTATACTATATACACAGAGCCCCCCATTATACTACATACACAGAGCCCCCATATTACTATATACACAGAGCCCCCCATTATACTATATACACCGAGCCCCCATATTACTATATACACAGAGCCCCCCATTATACTATATACACCGGGCCCCCATAATACTATATACACCGGGCCCCCATAATACTATATACACCGGGCCCCCATAATACTACATACACAGAGCCCCCCATTATACTATATACACCGGGCCCCCATAATACTATATACACCGGGCCCCCATAATACTATATACACCGGGCCCCCATAATACTATATACACCGGGCCCCCATAATACTACATACACAGAGCCCCCCATTATACTATATACACCGAGCCCCCATAATACTACATACACAGAGCCCCCATATTACTATACACCGAGCCCCCATATTACTATATACACAGAGCCCCCCATTATACTATATACACCGAGCCCCCATTATACTATATACACCGGGCCCCCATAATACTACATACACCGAGCCCCCATAATACTACATACACAGAGCCCCCATTATACTATATACACTGAGCCCCCATAATACTACATACACAGAGCCCCCATATTACTATACACAGAGCCCCCATAATACTACATACACAGAGCCCCCCATTATACTATATACACAGAGCCCCCCATTATACTATATACACCGAGCCCCCATAATACTACATACACAGAGCCCCCCATTATACTATATACACCGAGCCCCCATTATACTATATACACCGAGCCCCCATTATACTATATACACCGAGCCCCCATAATACTACATACACAGAGCCCCCATTATACTATATACACAGAGCCCCCATATTACTATACACAGAGCCCCCATAATACTACATACACAGAGCCCCCATTATACTATATACACAGAGACCCCCATTATACTATATACACAGAGCCCCCATATTACTATATACACCGAGCCCCCATATTACTATATACACAGAGCCCCCATATTACTACATACACACAGCCCCCATAATACTATACACAGAGACTCCCATTATACTACATACACAGAGCCCCCATAATACTACATACACAGAGCCCCCATAATATTACATACACAGAGCCCCCATTATACTATATACACAGAGCCCCCCATTATACTATATACACCGAGCCCCCATTATACTATATACACAGAGCTCCCATATTACTATACACAGAGCCCCCATAATACTACATACACAGAGCCCCCCATTATACTACATACACAGAGCCCCCATAATACTACATACACAGAGCCCCCCATTATACTATATACACAGAGCCCCCATTATACTATATACACAGAGCCCCCCCATTATACTACATACACAGAGCCCCCCATAATACTACATACACAGAGCCCCCATTATACTATATACACAGAGCCCCCCATTATACTATATACACAGAGCCCCCATAATACTACATACACAGAGCCCCCCATTATACTATATACACAGAGCCCCCCATTATACTATATACACAGAGCCCCCATAATACTACATACACAGAGCCCCCCATAATACTACATACACCGAGCCCCCATAATACTACATACACAGAGCCCCCCCATTATACTATATACACAGAGCCCCCATAATACTACATACACCGAGCCCCCATAATACTACATACACAGAGCCCCCCCATTATACTATATACACAGAGCCCCATAATACTACATACACCGAGCCCCCATAATACTACATACACAGAGCCCCCCATTATACTATATACACAGAGCCCCCATATTACTATATACACAGAGCCCCCATATTACTATACACAGAGCCCCATAATACTACATACACCGAGCCCCCATAATACTACATACACAGAGCCCCCCATTATACTATATACACCGAGCCCCCATAATACTACATACACAGAGCCCCCATTATACTATATACACAGAGCCCCCCATTATACTATATACACAGAGCCCCCCATTATACTATATACACAGAGCCCCCCATTATACTATATACACAGAGCCCCCATAATACTACATACACAGAGCCCCCATAATACTACATACACAGAGCCCCCATATTACTATACACAGAGCCCCCATAATACTACATACACAGAGCCCCCATAATACTACATACACAGAGCCCCCCATTATACTATATACACCGAGCCCCCATAATACTACATACACAGAGCCCCCCATTATACTATACACACAGAGCCCCCCATTATACTATATACACAGAGCCCCCCATTATACTATATACACAGAGCCCCCATATTACTATATACACAGAGCCCCCATATTACTATATACACAGAGCCCCCATAATACTACATACACAGAGCCCCCCATTATACTATATACACCGAGCCCCCATAATACTACATACACAGAGCCCCCCATTATACTATACACACAGAGCCCCCCATTATACTATACACACAGAGCCCCCCATTATACTATATACACAGAGCCCCCATTATACTATATACACAGAGCCCCCATATTACTATATACACAGAGCCCCCATAATACTACATACACAGAGCCCCCCATTATACTATATACACAGAGCCCCCCCATTATACTATATACACCGAGCCCCCATAATACTATACACAGAGCTCCCATATTACTATACACAGAGCCCCCATAATACTACATACACAGAGCCCCCCATTATACTACATACACAGAGCCCCCATAATACTACATACACAGAGCCCCCATTATACTATATACACAGAGCCCCCATATTACTATACACAGAGCCCCCATATTACTATATACACAGAGCCCCCATAATACTACATACACAGAGCCCCCCATTATACTATATACACAGAGCCCCCCCATTATACTATATACACCGAGCCCCCATAATACTATACACAGAGCTCCCATATTACTATACACAGAGCCCCCATAATACTACATACACAGAGCCCCCATTATACTATATACACAGAGCCCCCATAATACTACATACACAGAGCCCCCATTATACTATATACACAGAGCCCCCCATAATACTACATACACAGAGCCCCCCATTATACTATATACACGTGGGGGGCGCTGATACCTGGTGGTACCCCTAATACCGCAGTGTACTGAGCAGCAGCTGGTTAATGACGCAGAGTACAGTTTAATATATCGCCATCATTCATCTATAGAGCCGCCACATCACTGTCTATGTATGTCAGATCAGTCACAGCCCGGGGGCCACACAGCACCGCAGGAGACCCCCCACCCCCAATATACTGTACAGTCACTCTGCTCACCCTGACTCATCATATTCCACACTCCATAACCCTCCAGAGCTGCACTCACCATTCTGCTGTTACATCATGTCTTATACACAGGTCACCTCCAGAGCAGCACTCACCATTCTGCTGTTACGTCATGTCTTATACACAGGTCACCTCCAGAGCTGCACTCACCATTCTGCTG
The DNA here is from genome assembly GCA_027789725.1 of Dendropsophus ebraccatus. Lineage (NCBI taxonomy): Eukaryota > Metazoa > Chordata > Amphibia > Anura > Hylidae > Dendropsophus > Dendropsophus ebraccatus. Next base: position 140,674 of record JAQFWZ010000053.1, read on the forward strand.
TTACGTCATGTCTTATACACAGGTCACCTCCAGAGCAGCACTCGCCACTCTGCTGTTACATAGTGTCTTATACACAGGTCACCTCCAGAGCAGCACTCACCATTCTGCTGTTACGTCATGTCTTATACACAGGTCACCTCCAGAGCAGCACTCACCATTCTGCTGTTACGTCATGTCTTATACACAGGTCACCTCCAGAGCTGCACTCACCATTCTGCTGTTACATCATGTCTTATACACAGGTCACCTCTAGAGCTGCACTCACCATTCTGCTGTTACGTCATGTCTTATACACTGGTCACCTCCAGAGCTGCACTCACAATTCTGCTGTTACGTCATGTCTTATACACAGGTCACCTCCAGAGCAGCACTCGCCATTCTGCTGTTACATCATGTCTTATACACAGGTCACCTCTAGAGCTGCACTCACCATTCTGCTGTTACATCATGTCTTATACACAGGTCACCTCCAGAGCTGCACTCACTATTCTGCTGTTACGTCATGTCTTATACACAGGTCACCTCCAGAGCAGCACTCGCCATTCTGCTGTTACATAGTGTCTTATACACTGGTCACCTCCAGAGCTGCACTCACCATTCTGCTGTTACATTATGTCTTATACACAGGTCACCTCCAGAGCTGCACTCACCATTCTGCTGTTACGTCATGTCTTATACACAGGTCACCTCCAGAGCTGCACTCACCATTTTGCTGTTACGTCATGTCTTATACACAGGTCACCTCTAGAGCTGCACTCGCCATTCTGCTGTTACATCATGTCTTATAAAGAGGTGCAGAGGGTAGTAATTCAGAGGGCAGAGGTGCAGGGGGCAGTGGTGAAGAGGGTAGTAATTCAGAGGGCAGTGGTGCAGGGGGCAGAGGTGCAGTGGATAGTGGTGCAGGGGGCAGTGGTGCATGGAGCAGAGGTGCAGGGGATAGTGGTGCAGGGGGCAGAGGTGCATGGAGCAGAGGTGCAGGGGATAGTGGTGCAGGGGGCAGAGGTGCATGGAGCAGCAGTGAAGGGAGCAGCGGTGCAGGGGTTAGCGGTGCAGGGGGAAGTGGTGCATGGAGCAGAGGTGCAGGGGGAAGTGGTGCATGGAGCAGAGGTGCAGGGGGTAGTGGTGCAGGGGGTAGTGGTGCAGGGGGCAGTGGTGCAGTGTGCAGGGGGCAGAGGTGCATGGAGCAGCAGTGAAGGGAGCAGAGGTGCAGGGGGTAGTGGTGCAGGGGGTAGTGGTGCAGGGGGCAGAGGTGCAGGGGGCAGTGGTGCAGGGGGCAGTGGTGCAGGGGGAACCCCCATGTCAATATGACAGTTCTTACTGTCTGGCCACTATACCCCCGGGCTCCCCAGCCCCCCATTGTATAGTATGTATTTTATGTCCATCCCTGTTATAAAACATTTCAGACTCTTTGTCACTAAATCCTTTGGTGGTGAAATCACTGAGAACGTCTCCTGGTCCGGACATTGGGGGGGGGGGGGGGGGGGGGGGGGGGGGGGGGGGGGGGGGGGGGGGGGGGGGGGGGGATGAGTCACTGATATAAACCGTCCTGACTAACACATGATGTGATCTACACATTATTATATTTCCCCCCGACTGACATCACCCAGGGATTTACTGACTGAGAAGGGGAAGATTGTCACTGCAAGGAGGTGTCTCCTAACTGACAGGGACACCCTAACACTTACAGGGGTACAGGATAGTGACACTAGGGATACAGGATAGGGACACTTGGGGTGCAGGATAGTGACACTAGGGATACAGGATAGGGACACTTGGGGTGCAGGATAGTGACACTTGGGGTACAGGATAGTGACACTTGGGGTACAGGATAGGGACACTTGGGGTACAGGATAGGGACACTTGGGGTACAGGATAGTGACACTTGGGGTACAGGATACATGACACTTGGGGTACAGGATACATGACACTTGGGGTACAGGATAGGGACACTTGGGGTACAGGATAGAGACACTTGGGGTACAGGATACACGACACTTGGGGTACAGGATAGTGACACTAGGGATACAGGATAGGGACACTTGGGGTGCAGGATAGTGACACTTGGGGTGCAGGATAGTGACACTTGGGGTACAGGATAGGGACACTTGGGGTACAGGATAGGGACACTTGGGGTACAGGATAGGGACACTTGGGGTACAGGATACACGACACTTGGGGTACAGGATAGGGACACTTGGGGAACAGGATAGAGACACTTGGGGTACAGGATAGGGACACTTGGGGTACAGGATAGTGACACTTGGGGTACAGGATACACGACACTTGGGGTACAGGATAGTGACACTAGGGGTACAGGATAGTGACACTTGGGGTACAGGATAGGGACACTTGGGGTACAGGATAGTGACACTAGGGGTGCAGGATAGTGACACTTGGGGTGCAGGATAGGGACACTTGGGGTACAGGATAGGGACACTTGGGGTACAGGATAGGGACACTTGGGGTACAGGATAATGACACTTGGGGTACAGGATAGGGACACTTGGGGTACAGGATAGGGACACTTGGGGTACAGGATGGTGACAGTTGGGGTACAGGATAGGGACACTTGGGGTACAGGATAGGGACACTTGGGGTACAGGATAGGGACACTTGGGGTACAGGATAGTGACACTTGGGGTACAGGATACATGACACTTGGGGTACAGGATACATGACACTTGGGGTACAGGATAGGGACACTTGGGGTACAGGATAGAGACACTTGGGGTACAGGATACACGACACTTGGGGTACAGGATAGTGACACTAGGGATACAGGATAGGGACACTTGGGGTGCAGGATAGTGACACTTGGGGTGCAGGATAGTGACACTTGGGGTACAGGATAGGGACACTTGGGGTACAGGATAGGGACACTTGGGGTACAGGATAGGGACACTTGGGGTACAGGATACACGACACTTGGGGTACAGGATAGGGACACTTGGGGAACAGGATAGAGACACTTGGGGTACAGGATAGGGACACTTGGGGTACAGGATAGTGACACTTGGGGTACAGGATACACGACACTTGGGGTACAGGATAGTGACACTAGGGGTACAGGATAGTGACACTTGGGGTACAGGATAGGGACACTTGGGGTACAGGATAGTGACACTAGGGGTGCAGGATAGTGACACTTGGGGTGCAGGATAGGGACACTTGGGGTACAGGATAGGGACACTTGGGGTACAGGATAGGGACACTTGGGGTACAGGATAATGACACTTGGGGTACAGGATAGGGACACTTGGGGTACAGGATAGGGACACTTGGGGTACAGGATGGTGACAGTTGGGGTACAGGATAGGGACACTTGGGGTACAGGATAGGGACACTTGGGGTACAGGATAGGGACACTTGGGGTACAGGATAGGGACACTTGGGGTACAGGATAGTGACACTTGGGGTGCAGGATACATGACACTTGGGGTACAGGATAGTGACACTTGGGGTGCAGGATAGTGACACTTGGGGTACAGGATAGTGACACTTGGGGTGCAGGATACATGACACTTGGGGTACAGGATACATGACACTTGGGGTCCCTGGTGTGTCCCCCAAAGCTGCTCCCCCTCTTCCTCTGTCCCCAGTATGTCACCTGTATCTGGGTGTATATTCTGGGTGATGCTGCAGTCACCTCACACTCCCTGCAGCATCACACGGTCCAGGACCTGCCAGCAAGACACCGGGGTCACCTGACCTGTCCAGAATTACGCCCTGCAAACAGCATACAGGATACAACAAGGGGAATGTATCCCAAGTAACAGGCTTAGATACCGCAGCTCAACAGTCTCTTACATCCCAGGCTCAGATACAGCGGCTCAACCAACAAAATCACACATGATGGGCTTAGATACAACAGCTGCACAGAGGATACCATACATAGGTGGCTTAGATACAACAGCTGCACAGAGGATACCATACATAGGTGGTTTAGATACAACAGCTGCACAGAAGATACCATACATAGGTGGCTTAGATACAACAGCTGCACAGAGGATACCATACATAGGTGGCTTAGATACAACAGCTGCACAGAGGATACCATACATAGGTGGCTTAGATACAACAGCTGCAGAGGATACCATACATAGGTGGCTTAGATACAACAGCTGCACAGAGGATACCATACATAGGTGGCTTAGATACAACAGCTGCACAGAGGATACCATACATAGGTGGCTTAGATACAACATCTGCAGAGGATACCATACATAAGTGGCTTAGATACAACAGCTGCACAGAGGATACCATACATAGGTGGCTTAGATACAACAGCTGCAGAGGATACCATACATAGGTGGCTTAGATACAACAGCTGCAGAGGATACCATACATAGGTGGCTTAGATACAACAGCTGCACAGAGGATACCATACATAGGTGGCTTAGATACAACATCTGCAGAGGATACCATACATAGGTGGCTTAGATACAACAAATGCAGAGGATACCATACATAGGTGGCTTAGATACAACAAATGCAGAGGATACCATACATAGATGGCTTAGATACAACAGCTGCAGAGGATACCATACATAGGTGGCTTAGATACAACAGCTGCAGAGGATACCATACATAGGTGGCTTAGATACAACAAATGCAGGATACCATACATAGGTGGCTTAGATACAACAGCTGCACAGAGGATACCATACATAGGTGGCTTAGATACAACAGCTGCACAGAGGATACCATACATAGGTGGCTTAGATACAACAGCTGCAGAGGATACCATACATAGGTGGCTTAGATACAACAGCTGCAGAGGATACCATACATAGGTGGCTTAGATACAACAAATGCAGAGGATACCATACATAGGTGGCTTAGATACAACAAATGCAGAGGATACCATACATAGGTGGCTTAGATACAACAGCTGCACAGAGGATACCATACATAGGTGGCTTAGATACAACAGCTGCACAGAGGATACCATACATAGGTGGCTTAGATACAACAGCTGCACAGAGGATACCATACATAGGTGGCTTAGATACAACAGCTGCAGAGGATACCATACATAGGTGGCTTAGATACAACAGCTGCAGAAGATACCATACATAGGTGGCTTAGATACAACAGCTGCAGAGGATACCATACATAGGTGGCTTAGATACAACATCTACAGAGGATACCATACATAGGTGGCTTAGATACAACAGCTGCACAGAGGATACCATACATAGGTGGCTTAGATACAACAAATGCAGAGGATACCATACATAGGTGGCTTAGATACAACAGCTGCACAGAGGATACCATACATAAGTGGCTTAGATACAACAGCTGCACAGAGGATACCATACATAGGTGGCTTAGATACAACATCTGCAGAGGATACCATACATAGGTGGCTTAGATACAACAAATGCAGAGGATACCATACATAGGTGGCTTAGATACAACAAATGCAGAGGATACCATACATAGGTGGCTTAGATACAACATCTACAGAGGATACCATACATAGGTGGCTTAGATACAACAGCTGCAGAGGATACCATACATAGGTGGCTTAGATACAACATCTGCAGAGGATACCATACATAGGTGGCTTAGATACAACATCTGCAGAGGATACCATACATAGGTGGCTTAGATACAACAGCTGCACAGAGGATACCATACATAGGTGGCTTAGATACAACAGCTGCAGAGGATACCATACATAGGTGGCTTAGATACAACAGCTGCACAGGATACCATACATAAGTGGCTTAGATACAACAGCTGCACAGAGGATACCATACATAGGTGGCTTAGATACAACAGCTGCAGAGGATACCATACATAGGTGGCTTAGATACAACAGCTGCACAGAAGATACCATACATAGGTGACTTAGATACAACAGCTGCAGAGGATACCATACATAGGTGGCTTAGATACAACAGCTGCAGAGGATACCATACATAGGTGGCTTAGATACAACAGCTGCAGAGGATACCATACATAGGTGGCTTAGATACAACAGCTGCACAGAGGATACCATACATAGGTGGCTTAGATACAACAGCTGCACAGAGGATACCATACATAGGTGGCTTAGATACAACAGCTGCACAGAGGATACCATACATAGGTGGCTTAGATACAACAGCTGCAGAGGATACCATACATAGGTGGCTTAGATACAACAGCTGCACAGAGGATACCATACATAGGTGGCTTAGATACAACAGCTGCACAGAGGATACCATACATAGGTGGCTTAGATACAACATCTACAGAGGATACCATACATAGGTGGCTTAGATACAGCAGCTGCACAGATAGTATCACACACAGGCAGCTTAGATACAGCTAGGTTGGGAGGCCGGAGCCGTCACTATTGATCAGTGTCTGCTGCAGCTGATCGTACATTATAACTGATATTATACACTCATAATCCAATTTCCTCCACAGCTCGGATACATGGCTCTTCATTGCGGATCAGATACAGCAGCTAAATATAGTTACATGCAGGTAATGCTGTGTGCTGAGTAATAAGTAAGTGAACCCCACAGGTCTGTGCGGCGAGGGGTTAATACGACATGTCAGGTTTGTATAGAGAGATGCAAATAGTGGCGTCCCGTCCATCATTTGCCTAATCCATCGGTGGCTCTGGTGACGTGTGGTGGTCTCCAGCTGCTGCAGGTGCTGCAGGACGTCAGCTCCCTGGCCGCCTGCCCGATGGAAGCCGCTGACTAATGAGGGGATATCCCCGCCAGACAGAGAACATGTGGGAAAAAGGCAGGAGATTAGCACCATGAAAGTGTGGCGGTGCAAGGGCGCGATATCTGGGGTGGGAATCGCAGTGTATCCTGTCACAGCTATGGACGGTCACTGACCACCCACCAGGTCCCTGCAGAGTGATCCACTGTGCAATACAGGGCAGCCAATGGGAAGAGATGTCTGCCTGTGCACTCACATGGCGGTATAGCTGAGAACAGGGGAAGAAGGGTCATACTGTCAACTGCCAGAGGAGGAAGGAGCAGAGCCTATCTACTAACATGGCAGTATAGCTGAGAAGAGGGGGAAGAAGGGTCTATAGTGCCAGCTGCCAGAGGAGAAAGGAGCAGAGCCTATGTACGAACATGGCAGTATAGCTGAGATCAGGGGAAGAAGGGTCTATACTGTCAGCTGCCAGAGGAGGAAGGAACAGAGCCTATGTACTAACATGGCAGTATAGCTGAGGGGAAAGAATGGGCAATACTGTCAGCTGGCAGAGGAGGAAGGAGCAAAGACTATCTACTAACATGGCAGTATAGGTGAGAACAGGGGAAGAAGGGGCAATACTGTCGGCTGTCAGAGGAGGAAGGAGCAGGGCCTATGTACTAACATGGCGGTATAGCTGTGAGCAGGAGAAGAAGGGTCTATACTGTTAGCTGCCAGAGGAGGAAGGAGCAGGGCCTATGTACTAACATGGTGGTATAGCTGAGAGCAGGGGAAGAAGGGTCTATACTATCAGCTGCCAGAGGAGGAAGGAGTAGGACCTATGTACTAACATGGTAGTATAGCTGAGAGCAGGGGAAGAAGGGTCTATACTTTCAGCTGTCAGAGGAGGAAGGAACAGGGCCTATGTACTAACATGGCGGTATTGCTGAGAGCAGAGGAAGAAGGGTCTATACTGTTAACTGCCAGAGGAGGAAGGAGCAGGGCCTATGTACTAACATGGTGATATAGCTGAGAGCAGGGGAAGAAGGGTCTATACTATCAGCTGCCAGAGGAGGAAGGAGCAGAGCCTATGTACTAACATGGTGGTATAGCTGAGAAGAGGGGGAAGAAGGGTCTATACTGCCAGCTGTCAGAGGAGGAAGGAGCAGGACCTATGTACTAACATGGTAGTATAGCTGAGAAGAGGGGAAGAAGGGTCTATACTGTTAGCTGCCAGAGGAGGAAGGAGCAGAGCCTATGTACTAACATGGCAGTATAGGTGAGAACAGGGGAAGAAGGGGCAATACTGTCGGCTGTCAGAGGAGGAAGGAGCAGGGCCTATGTACTAACATGGCAGTATAGCTGAGAGCAGGGGAAGAAGGGTCTATACTTTCAGCTGTCAGAGGAGGAAGGAGCAGGGCCTATGTACTAACATGGCAGTATAGCTGAGAGCAGGGGAAGAAGGGTCTATACTATCAGCTGCCAGAGGAGGAAGGAGCAGAGCCTATGTACTAACATGGCAGTATAGCTGAGAGCAGGGGAAGAAGGGTCTATACTATCAGCTGCCAGAGGAGGAAGGAGCAGAGCCTATGTACTAACATGGCAGTATAGCTGAGAGCAGGGGAAGAAGGGTCTATACTTTCAGCTGTCAGAGGAGGAAGGAACAGGGCCTATGTACTAACATGGCAGTATAGTTGTGAAGACTCATTCTCTAGGGGAAGAAGGATCTATACTAGCAGAGGAGGAAGGAGCAGAGCCTATGTACTAAGATGGCACTGGCTTCTGTATGGCTAGTACGGCCTGCAGCAGGACACACACTATTAGACAGTGTGACACTACAGAGACATTATTATTTTGTCTGGTCACGGTCTATTACTGGCGGTCATTAATGGAGCCGACCTGTAACCCGCTGTTCTCCAACCTGTCAGCTCTCCGGGCATGATGGGAGTTACCACAGGCCGGGACAGCTGCTCTGCTGTTGCACCACCACAACTCCCATCATGCCATGACACTCTTAGGTTGGGGGACACGGCTGTAAGGCCTCAGTATATGGCGGTGACCCATGTCTGGTCAGACTTGTCACATGTGTCTGGTGTGGGTGGGTGAAGGGGTTAAGAGAATGGCAGCAGGGAGGGGGTAGCGTGACATCTAATTTAATAGGGAGTGTAGGGGGGGGGGGGGGGGCGGGAATGCAGTTCATCTGGTTTCTCTATTTAATAGCCTTGTCCTTTATGCTAAGAGGGGAATTATTTATGGTTGAGCTGATACTTGTTAGCTACCAGTTACATTCTTCACATTGCGCCACACTGTGCGGGTGAGGGGGGGCAGCGGACCCTGCCGGGCCGAGGGGGGCTCCATTACATGACACATTACTGCTGCCACTTTGCCACTTGTAACTGGAGATGCTGCAGGCTGCAGGCTGAGATACGGCGTATCCCAGGGGCAACAGGCCGGACACATTGTATAGAGATGTATCTCTATAGTCAGGAGAATCTGGAGGGGGGGAGGGGGAGTATAAAGTTATTAATACAATGTATCCCTGCAGTATGAGACCGGACACATCAGATATATATATATATATATATATATATATATGGGAAAAGGTTACACACTGTGTGTATTATCCCCCCTGTACTGTGACATCACTGTGTGTATTATCCCCCCTGTACTGTGACATCACTGTGTAGTATCCCTGTACTGTGACATCACTGTGTGTATTATCCCCCCTGTACTGTGACATCACTGTGTGTATTATCCCCCTGTACTGTGACATCACTGTATATTATCCCTGTACTGTGACATCACTGTGTGTATTATCCCCCCTGTACTGTGACATCACTGTGTGTATTATCCCCCTGTACTGTGACATCACTGTGTGTATTATCCCTGTACTGTGACATCACTGTGTGTATTATCCCTGTACTGTGACATCACTGTGTGTATTATCTGTGTACTGTGACATCACTGTGTATTATCCCCCCTGTACTGTGACATCGCTGTGTGTATTATCCCTGTACTATGACATCACTGTGTGTATTATCCCTGTACTGTGACATCGCTGTGTGTATTATCCCCCTGTACTATGACATCACTGTGTGTATTATCCCCCCTGTACTGTGACATCACTGTGTAGTATCCCTGTACTGTGACATCACTGTGTGTATTATCCCCCCAGTACTGTGACATCACTGTGTATTATCCCTGTACTGTGACATCACTGTGTAGTATCCCTGTACTGTGACATCACTGTGTGTATTATCCCTGTACTGTGACATCACTGTTTTATCCCCCCTGTACTGTGACATCACTGTGTAGTATCCCTGTACTGTGACATCACTGTGTGTATTATCCCCCCTGTACTGTGACATCACTGTGTGTATTATCCCTGTACTGTGACATCACTGTGTGTATTATCCCTGTACTGTGACATCACTGTGTGTATTATCCCCCTGTACTGTGACATCACTGTGTGTATTATCCCTGTACTGTGACATCACTGTGTGTATTATCCCCCCTGTACTGTGACATCACTGTGTGTATTATCCCTGTACTGTGACATCACTGTGTGTATTATCCCTGTACTGTGACATCACTGTGTGTATTATCCCTGTACTGTGACATCACTGTGTGTATTATCCCCCCTGTACTGTGACATCACTGTGTATTATCCCTGTACTGTGACATCACTGTGTAGTATCCCTGTACTGTGACATCACTGTGTGTATTATCCCCCCTGTACTGTGACATCACTGTGTGTATTATCCCCCCTGTACTGTGACATCACTGTGTGTATTATCCTCCCTGTACTGTGACATCACTGTGTATTATCCCTGTACTGTGACATCACTGTGTATTATCCCTGTACTGTGACATCACTGTGTGTATTATCCCTGTACTGTGACATCACTGTGTGTATTATCCCTGTACTGTGACATCACTGTTTTATCCCCCCTGTACTGTGACATCACTGTGTGTATTATCCCCCCTGTCCTGTGACATCACTGTGTGTATTATCCCTGTACTATGACATCACTGTGTGTATTATCCCTGTACTGTGACATCACTGTGTGTATTATCCCTGTACTGTGACATCACTGTGTGTATTATCCCTGTACTGTGACATCACTGTGTGTATTATTCCCCTGTACTGTGACATCACTGTGTGTATTATCCCTGTACTATGACATCACTGTGTGTATTATCCCCCCTGTACTGTGACATCACTGTGTAGTATCCCTGTACTGTGACATCACTGTGTGTATTATTCCCCTGTACTGTGACATCACTGTGTGTATTATCCCTGTACTATGACATCACTGTGTATTATCCCTGTACTGTGACATCACTGTGTATTATCCCTGTACTGTGACATCACTGTGTGTATTATCCCCCCTGTACTATGACATCACTGTGTGTATTATCCCTGTACTGTGACATCACTGTGTAGTATCCCTGTACTGTAACATCACTGTGTATTATTCCCCTGTACTGTGACATCACTGTGTGTATTATCCCTGTACTATGACATCACTGTGTATTATCCCTGTACTGTGACATCACTGTGTAGTATCCCTGTACTGTGACATCACTGTGTGTAGTATCCCTGTACTGTGACATCACTGTGTGTAGTATCCCTGTACTGTGACATCACTGTGTATTATCCCTGTACTGTGACATCACTGTGTAGTATCCCTGTACTGTGACATCACTGTGTGTATTATCCCCCTGTACTGTGACATCACTGTGTATTATCCCTGTACTGTGACATCACTGTGTGTATTATCCCTGTACTGTGACATCACTGTGTGTATTATCCCTGTACTGTGACATCGCTGTGTGTATTATCCCTGTACTGTGACATCACTGTGTGTATTATCCCTGTACTGTGACATCACTGTGTGTATTATCCCCCTGTACTGTGACATCACTGTTTACCCCTCTTTTGGGCACAGATGTGCCCCCTGAACCTAGTGGTAGCTGAAGTTTCGCCAGTCCTGTGGTTACGTAGAGTTGGCTCATCGCCGGTGATGAAACGGGGGCCACTTCCCTTATTTACTCCTATACTGATACGGTGAATTTCGTGCAAATGTGTGAGGCAAGAAAAAAGTTGGGTGTTTTTTGCATGTAAAACGAAATTACAAAAGAAAAGATACAAAAATATCAGAAAAGTGCAAAGTGAACAATTCATCAGCTGCAGCATCCGGGCACTCACTGATCACCTGCAGTCCTATGTAACAGCACAGATAACACAGTGATATCTCTGAGTACAGATAATGTAGTAGTCACCTGCAGTCCTATGTAACAGCACAGATAACACAGTGATATCTCTGAGTACAGATAATGTAGTAGTCACCTGCAGTCCTATGTAACACCACAGATAACACAGTGATATCTCTGAGTACAGATAATGTAGATGTCACCTGCAGTCCTATGTAACAGCACAGATAACACAGTGATATCTCTGAGTACAGATAATGTAGTAGTCACCTGCAGTCCTATGTAACAGCACAGATAACACAGTGATATCTCTGAGTACAGATAATGTAGTAGTCACCTGCAGTCCTAAGTAACACCACAGATAACAGTGATATCTCTGAGTACAGATAATGTAGTAGCTGTCACCTGCAGTCCTATGTAACACCACAGATAACACAGTGATATCTCTTGAGTACAGATGATGTAGTAGATGTCACCTGCAGTCCTATGTAACACCACAGATAACACAGTGATATCTCTGAGTACAGATAATGTAGTAGATGGCACCTGCAGTCCTATGTAACACCACAGATAACACAGTGATATCTCTGAGTACAGATAATGTAGTAGATGGGACATGCAGTCCTATGTAACACCACATATAACACAGTGATATCTCTGAGTACAGATAATGTAGTAGATGGGACCTGCAGTCCTATGTAACACCACAGATAACACAGTGATATCTCTGAGTACAGATAATGTAGTAGCTGTCACCTGCAGTCCTATGTAACACCACAGATAACACAGTGATATCTCTGAGTACAGATAATGTAGTAGATGGGACATGCAGTCCTATGTAACACCACAGATAACACAGTGCTATCTCTGAGTACAGATAATGTAGTAGTCACCTGCAGTCCTATGTAACACCACAGATTCTGCTGTATCAGTGTAGCCGCGGTGACTGTGCTGTATCGGTGTAGCCGCGGTGACTGTGCTGTATCGGTGTAGCCGCGGTGACTGTGCTGTATCGGTGTAGCGGCGGTGACTGTGCTGTATCGGTGTAGCCGCAGTGACTGAGCTGTATCGGTGTCGCCGCGGTGACTGTGCTGTATCGGTGTCGCCTCGGTGACTGTGCTGTATCGGTGTAGCCACAGTGCTGTGCTGTATCGGTGTAGCCACAGTGCTGTGCTGTATCGGTGTAGCCACAGTGCTGTGCTGTATCGGTGTAGCCACAGTGCTGTGCTGTATCGGTGTAGCCACAGTGCTGTGCTGTATCGGTGTAGCCGCGGTGACTGTGCTGTATCGGTGTAGCCGCGGTGACTGTGCTGTATCGTTGTGGTCGTAGTGACTGTGCTGTATCGGTGTAGCCGCGGTGACTGTGCTGTATCGGTGTAGCCGCGGTGACTGTGCCATATCAGTGTAGCCGCAGTGACTGTGCCATATCAGTGTAGCCGCGGTGACTGTGCCGTATCGGTAGCTGTATCGGTGTAGCCGCGGTGACTGTGCTGTATCGGTGTAGCCGCGGTGACTGTGCTGTATCGGTGTAGCCGCGGTGACTGTGCTGTATCGGTGTAGCCGCGGTGACTGTGCTGTATCGGTGTAGCCGCGGTGACTGTGCTGTATCGGTGTAGCCGCGGTGACTGTGCTGTATCGGTGTAGCCGCGGTGACTGTGCTGTATCGGTGTAGCCGCGGTGACTGTGCTGTATCGGTGTAGCCGCGGTGACTGTGCTGTATCGGTGTATGTAGTTGTGTTGCGGTTGTACAGGAGGAGATGAGGGTGTTTTATGGCTGACACAGTAAATCCGTGGTGAGAGAAGCCATTTGGTTGTGGAGTAGATGTGTCAGCTGGAGGCCCCCCCCCCTCCCTGTGATCGGACCCCCACCCCCCCAGCTCTGCACTTGTTCTTATCAGTCAGACATGTCACCAATAATAATCTGCACATCCACTAATATAGCACTGATGGCGATTTATGGGCCCAGAGGATCCCGTACTGTAATAAAACCACAAGGGGGGGGGGGGGCAGATATAACGTGACAGAATGGGGGGTGTATAATGTGAGAGAATGGGGGGGTATAACGTGACAGAATGCGGGGGGGGTATAAGTGACAGAATGGCGGCGTGTATAACGTGACAGATAGGGGGGTGTATAATGTGACGGAATGAGGGGTGTATAATGTGACAGAATGAGGGGTGTATAATGTGACAGAATGTGGGGTGGGGGGGTATAATGTGACAGAATGAGGGGTGTATAACGTGACAGAATGAGGGGTGTATAACGTGACAGAATGAGGGGGGGTATAACGTGACAGAATGAGGGGTGTATAATGTGACAGAATGAGGGGGGGCTATAACGTGACAGAATGAGGGGTGTATAACATGACAGATAGGGGGGTGCATAATGTGACAGAATGAGGGGTGGGGGGGTATAATGTGACAGAATGTGGGGTGGGGGGGTATAATGTGACAGAATGAGGGGTGTATAACGTGACAGAATGAGGGGGGGGGTATAACGTGACAGAATGAGGGGTGTATAACGTGACAGAATGAGGGGTGTATAACGTGACACAATGAGGGGTGTATAATGTGACAGAATGAGGGGTGGGGGGGTATGAGACAGAATGTGGGGTGGGGGGGTATAATGTGACAGAATGAGGGGTGTATAACGTGACAGAATGAGGGGGGGGTATAACGTGACAGAATGAGGGGGGGTATAACGTGACAGAATGAGGGGTGTAAAATGTGACAGAATGAGGGGTGTATAACGTGACAGAATGAGGGGTGTATAATGTGACAGAATGGGGGTGTATAACGTGACAGAATGAGGGGGGGGTATAACGTGACAGAATGAGGGGGGGTATAACGTGACAGAATGAGGGGTGTATAACGTGACAGAATGAGGGGTGTATAATGTGACAGAATGGGGGGTGTATAACGTGACAGAATGAGGGGTGTATAACGTGACAGAATGAGGGGGGGGTATAACGTGACAGAATGGGGGGTTTATAACGTGACAGAATGGGGGGTGTATAACGTGACAGAATGAGGGGTGTATAACGTGACAGAATGAGGGGGGGGGGTATAACGTGACAGAATGAGGGGTGTATAATGTGACAGAATGAGGGGTGTATAACGTGACAGAATGAGGGGGGGGGGGGTATAACGTGACAGAATGAAGGGTGTATAATGTGACAGAATGAGGGGTGTATAATGTGACAGAATGAGGGGTGTATAACGTGACAGAATGGGGGGGTATAAGTGACAGAATGGCGGCGTGTATAACGTGACAGATAGGGGGGTGTATAATGTGACAGAATGAGGGGTGTATAATGTGACAGAATGTGGGGTGGGGGGGGTATAATGTGACAGAATGAGGGGTGTATAACGTGACAGATAGGGGGGTGTATAACGTGACAGAATGAGGGGGGGGTATAACGTGACAGAATGAGGGGTGTATAACGTGACAGAATGAGGGGTGTATAACGTGACAGAATGAGGGGGGGGTATAACGTGACAGAATGAGGGGGTGTATATAAGGTGACAGAATGGGTGTGTGTGTATATAACTTGACAGAATGAGGGGGGGGGGTTGCATAACATGACAGCATGGGGGGTATATAACGCAAATGATGTCATTGATATCAGCGGCTCCTCTTATAACGCTCCAGTACTGATATAACCTCCAGACATTACATCATATGTGAGTGATATCAGCCGCTCCTCTTATAACGCTCCAGTACTGATATAACCTCCTATTACATCCTATGTGACTGATATCAGCCGCTCTTCTTATAACGCTCCAGCACTGATATAACCTCCTATTACATCCTATGTGACTGATATCAGCCGCTCCTCTTATAACACTCCAGTACTGATATAACCTCCTATTACATCCTATGTGACTGATATCAGCCGCTCCTCTTATAACGCTCCAGTACTGATATAACCTCCAGACATTACATCATATGTGACTGGTATCAGCCGCTCCTCCTATAACGCTCCAGTACTGATATAACCTCCTATTACATCATATGTGACTGATATCAGCCGCTCCTCTTATAACGCTCCAGTACTGATATATCCTCCTATTACATCATATGTGACTGATATCAGCCGCTCCTCTTATAACGCTCCAGCATTGATATAACCTCCTATTACATCATATGTGACTGATATCAGCCGCTCCTCTTATAACGCTCCAGCATTGATATAACCTCCTATTACATCATATGTGACTGATATCAGCCGCTCCTCTTATAACGCTCCAGTACTGATATAACCTCCTATTACATCATATGTGACTGATATCAGCCGCTCCCCTTATAACGCTCCAGTACTGATATAACCTCCTATTACATCATATGTGACTGATATCAGCCGCTCCTCTTATAACGCTCCAGTACTGATATATCCTCCTATTACATCATATGTGACTGATATCAGCCGCTCCTCTTATAACGCTCCAGTACTGATATAACCTATTACATCCTATGTGACTGATATCAGCCGCTCCTCTTATAACGCTCCAGCACTGATATAACCTCCTATTACATCATATGTGACTGGTATCAGCCGCTCCTCTTATAACGCTCCAGTACTGATATAACCTTCTATTACATCATATGTAACTGATATCAGCCGCTCTCCTCTTATAACGCTCCAGTACTGATATAACCTCCTATTACATCATATGTGACTGATATCAGCCGCTCCTCATATATAACACTCCAGTACTGATATATCCTCCTATTACATCATATGTGACTGATATCAGCCGCTCCTCTTATAACGCTCCAGTACTGATATAACCTCCTATTACATCATATGTGACTGATATCAGCGTCTCCTCTTATAACGCTCCGGCCCTGATATCAGGTATCAGCACAGGTGTTCTCTGTATCAGAGTGTATGGAGGTCTGAGCCTGGCGTATCCCCAGCACAGACACCTGTAATAACAGGAGTATAATAGAGGTTGGAGGTGCGCGGCGGCCCCATTGAGGAGCAGGCAGCGAGACGCCCCATCCCGGACCGGTTCTTCCACCACTCTCTGTTATTTGTGGAACGCTGACAGTAGTCGGAAGCGTCTGTAACTGCCTGCAGATTCCTCACCTGGTGACTCCGCCGCCACTCACAGGAAATAATGGCGTCAGTGCTGCCAAACACGTCAGAGATGAGATCACTGCGCTGCGGGGGGGTCTATAGTGTACAGGGGTCCCATAGTCACATGATACACCTGTATATCAGCTTCAGGTGAGGTCACCACCCCTCCCCATCCATCATCTGTCACAGCACTCTCTGCATCTCATTGTTTTGGGATAAATAAGGTGACAGTAAGATGGTGGAGGTGACAGGGCCCGCGCTTCCTCCCCACTGACCTCCTATACACCGGACTACAACTCCTATCATCCCTGGCAGTGCACTGACCTCCTATACACAGACTACAACTCCCATCATCCCTGACAGTACACTGATCTCCTATACACAGACTACAACTCCCATCATCCCTGACAGTGCACTGACCTCCTATACACAGACTACAACTCCCATCATCCCTGACAGTGCACTGACCTCCTATACACAGACTACAACTCCCATCATCCCTGACAGTGCACTGACCTCTTATACACAGACTACAACTCCCATCATCCCTGACAGTACACTGATCTCCTATACACCGGACTACAACTCCCATCATCCCTGACAGTGCACTGACCTCCTATACACCGGACTACAACTCCCATCATCCCTGACAGTGCACTGATCTCCTATACACAGACTACAACTCCCATCATCCCTGACAGTGCACTGATCTCCTATACACAGACTACAACTCCCATCATCCCTGACAGTGCACTGATCTCCTATACACAGACTACAACTCCCATCATCCCTGACAGTGCACTGACCTCCTATACACAGACCACAACTCCCATCATACCTGGCAGTGCACTGACCTCCTATACACAGACTACAACTCCCATCATCCCTGACAGTACACTGACCTCTTATGCACAGACTACAACTCCCATCATCCCTGACAGTACACTGATCTCCTATACACAGACTACAACTCCCATCATACCTGGCAGTGCACTGATCTCTTATAAACAGACTACAACTCCCATCATCCCTGACAGTGCACTGACCTCCTATACACAGCCTACAACTCCCATCATCCCTGACAGTACACTGATCTCCTATACACAGACTACAACTCCCATCATCCCTGACAGTGCACTGATCTCCTATACACAGACTACAACTCCCATCATCCCTGACAGTGCACTGATCTCCTATACACAGACTACAACTCCCATCATCCCTGACAGTGCACTTATCTCCTATACACAGACTACAACTCCCATCATCCCTGACAGTGCACTGATCTCCTATACACAGACTACAACTCTCATCATCCCTGACAGTGCACTGATCTCCTATACACAGACTACAACTCCCATCATCCCTGACAGTGCACTGATCTCCTATACACAGACTACAACTCCCATCATCCCTGACAGTGCACTGATCTCCTATACACAGACTACAACTCCCATCATCCCTGACAGTGCACTGACCTCCTTTACACAGACTACAACTCCCATCATCCCTGACAGTACACTGATCTCCTATACACAGACTACAACTCCCATCATCCCTGACAGTGCACTGACCTCTTATACACAGACTACAACTCCCATCATCCCTGACAGTGCACTGATCTCCTATACACAGACTACAACTCCCATCATCCCTGACAGTGCACTGACCTCTTATACACAGCCTACAACTCCCATCATCCCTGACAGTGCACTGACCTCCTATACACAGACTACAACTCCCATCATCCTCTAGTGACCCGCCCCCTTCTATAATGACCCCACCCCTCCTCCGGTGACTCCACCCCCTCATTTAATGACTAATTCCCCCTAATGGTCTCTGCTGCCCTGGCACTCAGGAGATTTTAGGATTCCAGGTGTTATAATGTCCGGCCAGACAGGTATGCACCAGAGAGTGGGAACCCCCACTGTATGTGCACAGCAGAATAGTGAGCGCAGCTCTGGAGTATAATGCCATGTATGTGCACAACAGAATAGTGAGCGCAGCTCTGGAGTATAATGCCATGTATGTGCACAGCAGAATAGTGAGCGCAGCTCTGGAGTATAATGCCATGTATGTGCACAGCAGAATAGTGAGCGCAGCTCTGGAGTATAATGCCATGTATGTGCACAACAGAATAGTGAGCGCAGCTCTGGAGTATAATGCCATGTATGTGCACAGCAGAATAGTGAGCGCAGCTCTGGAGTATAATGCCATGTATGTGCACAGCAGAATAGTGAGCGCAGCTCTGGAGTATAATGCCATGTATGTGCACAGCAGAATAGTGAGCGCAGCTCTGGAGTATAATGCCAAGTATAGTTTATCACATGGTGAGGACGGTCATACACCATAACAGTCCTCTCATTATTACCCTCTGTAATACCTTGTACCCTCTCCATGTCTTCCAGCCATTTCTACCTCATTAGTGCAGGAGGAGGGATGACAATACTTGTCCAACCATGAGGGCGCCAAAGCCTCCAAATGACGGATCACCATTATAATCAACACAGATCTCCACCACCATGGTAGATGGCGTCTCCCACCTCCCTTCCAGGCTCACACTATGTAGGAATTCATGGTGGACCAGATGCTGGCTTAGGTCTACAAGAGGTGACAGCAAGGGCAAGACTTCTTACACAGGATGGGAGCTGTCACCACCCAAAGTCATGCGCTATGGACACTACTCGGTTATACATCAGGATGGTGGCCCATAGACACTTCTCGGTTATACATCAGGATGGTGGCCCATAGACACTACTCGGTTATATATCAGGATGGTGGCCCATAGATACTACTCGCTTATATATCAGGATGGTGGCCCATAGACACTACTCGGTTATATATCAGGATGGTGGCCCATAGATACTACTCGGTTATACATCAGGATGGTGGCCCATAGACACTACTCGGTTATATATCAGGATGGTGGCCCATAGACACTACTCGGTTATATATCAGGATGGTGGCCCATAGATACTACTCGCTTATATATCAGGATGGTGGCCCATAGATACTACTCGGTTATATATCAGGATGGTGGCCCATAGACATTACTCGGTTATATATCAGGATGGTGGCCCATAGACACTACTGGGTTATACATCAGGATGGTGGCCCATAGACACTACTCGGTTATATATCAGGATGGTGGCCCATAGACACTACTGGGTTATATATCAGGATGGTGGCCCATAGATACTACTCGGTTATATATCAGGATGGTGGCCCATAGACACTACTGGGTTATATATCAGGATGGTGGCCCATAGACATTACTCGGTTATATATCAGGATGGTGGCCCATAGACACTACTGGGTTATATATCAGGATGGTGGCCCATAGACACTACTTGGTTATACATCAGGATGGTGGCCCATAGACACTACTCGGTTATATATCAGGATGGTGGCCCATAGATACTACTCAGTTATATATCAAGATGGTGGCCCATAGACACTACTCGGTTATACATCAGGATGGTGGCCCATAGACACTAATCGGTTATACATCAGGATGGTGGCCCATAGACACTACTCGGTTATATATCAGGATGGTGGCCCATAGATACTACTCGGTTATATATCAGGATGGTGGCCCACAGATACTACTCGGTTATATATCAGGATGGTGGCCCATAGATACTACTCGGTTATACATCAGGATGGTGGCCCATAGACACTACTCGGTTATATATCAGGATGGTGGCCCATAGATACTACTCGGTTATATATCAGGATGGTGGCCCACAGATACTACTCGGTTATATATCAGGATGGTGGCCCATAGATACTACTCGGTTATACATCAGGATGGTGGCCCATAGACACTACTCGGTTATATATCAGGATGGTGGCCCATAGATACTACTCGGTTATATATCAGGATGGTGGCCCACAGATACTACTCGGTTATATATCAGGATGGTGGCCCATAGACACTACTCTGTTATATATCAGGATGATGGCCCATAGACACTACTCTGTTATATATCAGGATGGTGGCCCATAGATACTACTCGGTTATATATCAGGATGGTGGCCCATAGATACTACTTGGTTATACATCAGGATGGTGGCCCATAGATACTACTTGGTTATACATCAGGATGGTGGCCCATAGATACTACTTGGTTATACATCAGGATGGTGGCCCATAGACACTACTCGGTTATATATCAGGATGGTGGCCCATAGACACTACTCGGTTATATATCAGGATGGTGGCCCACAGACACTACTCGGTTATACATCAGGATGGTGGCCCACAGACACTACTCGGTTATATATCAGGATGGTGGCCCATAGATACTACTCGGTTAAATATCAGGATGGTGGCCCATAGATACTACTCGGTTATATATCAGGATGGTGGCCCATAGACACTACTCGGTTATATATCAGGATGGTGGCCCATAGACACTACTCGGTTATATATCAGGATGGTGGCCCATAGACACTACTCGGTTACATATCAGTATCGTTGCCCAATGACTTGTTGCCCGTGAGGTCATTTACTGGACCCCAATGGTCTATGGTCAAGTTTCGAGGAACTCTCTGGGTCTTACCTGTTTGAACTGCTCCTCGTACGTCCACTCATGATGTCCCGATTGTCCATTAGGGGATAATGACTGTGACTGTGAACTAGTGTTTGGCATCTGAGAATGGCCGATCCTTGGCAATACTTTTCCTGGTGAGTTGGGTAGTTGTGCATTTGAAGACATCTCTAAATCTTCTTCATCATCCTCCTCCTCCCCATCCTCATCTTCCATGTCTTCATCTTCATAGTCGGCTTCTTCACCATCGCTCTTGTGTTTGGACTCGTCCTCCTCTTTGTGGACTGGTGGCCGTGAATAGATCAGAGTGGGGCGGTTCTGGGAAGGGGATGAGGTGGTGGCAGATGTACTAGTGGTGGTACTGATAGTGTTTGTGTTTGAAGGTGACGTGACCACTGTTGCCACCGCCGCTGCCGCCCTCACGGCCGCCTGGTACTGCCGAATGGCCAATGCCTGCTGCTGGATTCTGGATTCCACCAAACAACGAAGCTCCCTGTCCTTTTCTTGCCTCAACTTTTCTTCTAAGGCCAATCGAGCCGCCTGTTGGCGCTGTAGGTTCTCCATGACGGCCTCCAGCCTCATACCGCCACCTGAGGAGACAGACTGGGAGGGCTGGGAAGGACGGGAAACGGGGAAAGGTGAGCTGTGGTGGGAGGAAGCCGATACAAGGAGGGACGGGAGAGACGTAGGGGCCGAGAATGCCGCCTGCTGGAGGGGAACCAAACCAAGAAGAAAGGATGGAGAAGAATAATGGAGGGGACACAACACCAGGAGATAATAACCGAGGTGAGAGAAGGCACAACAACAACAACAGCAAAGGATAGAACATGCAGGAAGCCATAGAGCAGATCAGAAAAATAAGGAACAATGTATCGATTCGGAAGAATGAAAAGAGGAAGTAAAGAAAGAGGAGAGCAAAGAAAACAAGAGATGTATCAAGAGAGAAGGGAGGAGGCGGGAGGGGGAGGGGGGGGGGGGGAGAAACCAAAATAGTGTTATTACAAAAATCACAAGAATATCCTATAGAGAGATATGTATATCCACTATATTGCTGGTATCATTACAGGAATAACAGATTTATATATATATATATATATATATATATATATATATATATATATATATATGCACACACACATATATTACTGGTATCATTACAGGAATAACACACACACATATATATATATATATATATATATACACACACACACACACACACACACACATACATATATATATATATATATATTACTGGTATCATTACAGGAATAACATATATATATATATATACACACACACACACTTGGTATAAGAGCTCACATTTTTTCAAAATAGTCACTTGGTGTAAGAGCATTGCTTTGGTGTAAGAGCTCCCTGTAGTGGGAGGGGAAGTGGGTGAGGGGCATGGTCTGCATAGTGGGGTCTACAGCCCTGTACTCTGACCCAGGGAGTCTCCCTCACCTTCCATAGCAGATCCACCTCAGGCTGGGGCTTACATCAGGGGACAGGACTGTGGAGGTAATCTCTCCATAGCTGTAACCCCTCTCTCCCCGGACAGAGAGTGCTGCATGTATGTGCCCACATCTGCCCTGCTCATTCCTTCCTGCTCCCTGCAGTCTCTGTCAGTCCTTGTGTTTCCCATCCTCTCCATTACTGTACAGGAACTTATATATCACATATCCAGCTGCTGTGTTATCAGGGTTATACAGTTACTATACATTATATACCACATGCTGCTATACTGTACAGTAACTTATATATCACAGATCCAGCTGCTGTGTTATCAGGGTTATACAGTTACTATACATTATATACCACATGCTGCTATACTGTACAGTAACTTATATATCACATATCCAGCTGCAGTGTTATCAGGGTTATACAGTTACTATACATTATACACCACATGCTGCTATTCTGTACAGTAACTTATATATCACATATCCAGCTGCTGCTGTGTTATCAGGGTTATACAGTTACTATACATTATACACCACATGCTGATTGCTATACTGTACAGTAACTTATATATCACATATCCAGCTGCTGTGTTATCAGGGTTATACTGTTACTATACATTATATACCACATGCTGCTATACTGTACAGTAACTTATATATCACATATCCAGCTGCAGTGTTATTGGGGTTATACAGTTACTATACATTATATACCACATGCTGCTATACTGTACAGTAACTTATATATCACATATCCAGCTGCTGTGTTATCAGGGTTATACGGTTACTATACATTATACACCACATGCTGATTGCTATACTGTACAGTAACTTATATATCACATATCCAGCTGCTGTGTTATCAGGGTTATACAGTTACTATACATTATACACCACATGCTGCTATACTGTACAGTAACTTATATATCACATATGCAGCTGCTGTTATCAGGGTTATACAGTTACTATACATTATACACCACATGCTGCTATACTGTACATGAACTTATATATCACATATCCAGCTGCTGCTGTGTTATCAGGGTTATACAGTTACTATACATTATATACCACATGCTGCTTGCTATACTGTACAGTAACTTATATATCACATATCCAGCTGCTGTGTTATCAGGGTTATACAGTTACTATACATTATACACCACATGCTGATTGCTATGCTGTACAGTAACTTATATATCACATATCCAGCTGCTGCTGTGTTATCAGGGTTAAACAGTTACTATACATTATATACCACATGCTGACTGCTATACTGTACAGTAACTTATATATCACATATCCAGCTGCTGTGTTATCAGGGTTATACAGTTACTATACATTATATACCACATGCTGCTATACTGTACAGTAACTTATATTATCACAGATTCTGCTGTTTCTCATTGTTTCATCTCTTCTACATCTTATTCAGAATATTTGGGGGTGGAACCAATTGTCTGCAGATCAGTGATTTCTTAAGGGAAAATTTGCTTTGGTGTACAAGTGATACCACTGTGTGTGTATAATATATATATATATATATATATATATATATATATATATATATATATATATACACACACACACACACATACACATATTACTGGTATCATTACAGGAATAACATATATATACTGTATACTGTATATATATATATATATATATATATATATATACAGTGGAGTCTTGGATTACGAGCACAATTCGTTCCGGGACGGCGCTTGTAATCTAAATCCACTCTTAGACCAAAGCAAATTTTCCCATAAGAAATCACTGATCTGCAGACAATTGGTTCCACCCCCCCAAATATACTGATTATTATTCTGAATAACATGTAGAAGAGATGAAACAATGAGAAACAGTAGAATCTGTGATATTATAAGTTACTGTACAGTATAGCAGCATGTGATGTATAATGTATAGTAACTGTATAAACCTGATAACACAGCAGCTGGATATGTGATATATAAGTTACTGTACAGTATAGCAGCATGTGGTGTATAATGTATAGTAACTGTATAACCCTGATAACACAGCAGCTGGATATGTGATATATAAGTTACTGTACAGTATAGCAGCATGTGGTATATAATGTATAGTAACTGTATAACCCTGATAACACAGCAGGTGGATATGTGATATATAAGTTACTATACAGTATAGCAATCAGCATGTGGTGTATAATGTATAGTAACTGTATAACCCTGATAACACAGCAGCTGGATATGTGATATATAAGTTACTGTACAGTATAGCAGCATGTGGTGTATAATGTATAGTAACTGTATAACCCTGATAACACAGCAGCTGGATATGTGATATATAAGTTACTGTACAGTATAGCAGCATGTGGTGTATAATGTATAGTAACTGTATAACCCTGATAACACAGCAGCTGGATATGTGATATATAAGTTACTGTACAGTATAGCAGCATGTGGTATATAATGTATAGTAACTGTATAACCCTGATAACACAGCAGCTGGATATGTGATATATAAGTTACTGTACAGTATAGCAGCATGTGGTGTATAATGTATAGTAACTGTATAACCCTGATAACACAGCAGCTGGATATGTGATATGTAAGTTACTGTACAGTATAGCAGCATGTGGTATATAATGTATAGTAACTGTATAACCCTGATAACACAGCAGCTGGATGTGATAGATAAGTTACTGTACAGTATAGCAATCAGCATGTGGTATATAATGTATAGTAACTGTATAACCCTGATAACACAGCAGCAGCTGGATATGTGATATATAAGTTACTGTACAGTATAGCAGTATGTGGTGTATAATGTATAGTAACTGTATAACCCTAATAACACAACAGCAGCTGGATATGTGATATATAAGTTACTGTACAGTATAGCAGCATGTGGTATATAATGTATAGTAACTGTATAACCCTGATAACACAGCAGCTGGATATGTGATATATAAGTTACTGTACAGTATAGCAGCATGTGGTGTATAATGTATAGTAACTGCATAACCCTGATAAAACAGCAGCTGTATATTTGATATATAAGTTACTGTACAGTATAGCAGCATGTGGTATATAATGTATAGTAACTGTATAACCCTGATAACACAGCAGCAGCTGGATATGTGATATATAAGATACTGTACAGTATAGCAGCATGTGGTGTATAATGTATAGTAACTGTATAACCCTGATAACACAGCAGCAGCTGGACATGTGATATATAAGTTACTGTACAGTATAGCAGCATGTGGTATGTAATGCATAGTAACTGTATAACCCTGATAACACAGCAGCAGTTTGTAGATACAGGATGGAGCTGCAGATCCCCATAATGCAGTAGTGTAGTACAACAGGCTAGAATAGAGAAGCAGGGCTGCTGTCAGAGGTCTGTGTGGTCACATGACAGCAATGAGGAAGGGGGTGTATTCAGCATGGACCAATCAAGTAGTGAGAATCACAGAGCTGTGCAGGAGGACAGTGACAGAAACTTCTCTATACAGCAGTGTGAATGGCGGAGTGTGAATGGCAGGCACATTACAGCAGCATTGTGTATAGCTGAGTGTAAGTGCAGGCACATTATAGCAGCATTGTGTATAGCTGAGTGTAAGTGCAGGCACATTATAGCAGGAATGGAGAGGATTGGAAACACAAGGGCTGACAGATACTGCAGGGAGCATGAAGGAATGAGCGGGGCAGATGTGGGCACATACATGCAGCACTCTCTGTCCGGGGAGAGAGGTAACAGCTATGGAGAGATTACCCCCACAGTCCTGTCCCCTGATGTAAGCCCCAGCCTGAAGTGGATCTGCTATGATTTGGAAGGTGAGGGAGACTTCCTGGGTCAGAGTACAGGGCTGTAGACCCTGCTATGCAGACCATGCCCCTCCCCCACTCCCCCTCCCACTCAGTACAAGGAGCTCTTACACCAAAGCAATGCTCTTACACCAAGTCACAATTTTAAAAAACTGTGAGCTCTTATACAAAAACGCTCTTAATGCAAATTACTCTTAAACTAAGGTATCACAGTATTACAGCTCTTCTTCCTTCCTGTATCACAGTATCACAGCTCTTCTTCCTTCCTGTATCACAGTATCACAGCTCTTCTTTCTTCCTGTATCACAGTATCACAGCTCTTTTCCCTCTCTATATCACAGTATCACAGCTCTTCTTTCTTCCTGTATCACAGTATCACAGCTCTTTTCCCTCTCTATATCACAGTATCACAGCTCTTCTTCCTTTCTACATCCCAGTATCACAGCTCTTCTCCCTTTCTACATCACAGTATCACAGCTCTTCTTCCTTTCTACATCCCAGTATCACAGCTCTTCTCCCTTTCAACATGACAGTATCACACCTCTTCTCCCTCTCTATATCACAGTATCACAGCTCTTCTCCCTGTCTACATCACAGTATCACAGCTCTTCTCCCTCTCTATATCACAGTATCACACCTCTTCTCCCTCTCTATATCACAGTATCACAGCTCTTCTCCCTGTCTACATCACAGTATCACAGCTCTTCTCCCTGTCTACATCACAGTATCACAGCTCTTCTCCCTCTCTACATCACAGCTTTTTCCTTTCTATATAATAATATCACAGCTCTTCTACCTTTCTATATAACAGTATCACAGCTCTTCTCCCTCTCTATATCACAGTATCAAACCTTTTCTCCCTCTCTATATCACAGTATGACAGCTCTTCTTCCTTTCTACATCACAGTATCACAACTCTTCTCCCTTTCCACATCACAGCTCTTCTCCCTTTCTATGTCACAGTATAACAGCTCTTCTCCCTCTCTATATCACAGCTCTTCTTCCTTTCTATATCACAGTATCACGGCCCTTCCCCCTCTCTCTATATCACAGCCCTTCTTCCGCTCTCTATATCACAATATCACGGCCCTTCTCCTTCTCTCTATATCACAGCTCTTCTCCCTCTCTCTGTATCACAGTATCACGGCCCTTCTCCTTCTCTCTCTATCACAGCTCTTCTCCCTCTGTGTATCACAGTAGCCCTTCTCTCTCTCTCTATATCACAGTATCACGGCCCTTCCCTCTCTCTCTCTATCACAGCTCTTCTCCCTCTGTGTATCACAGTAGCCCTTCTCCCTCTCTCTATATCACAGTATCACGGCTCTTCTTCCTTTCTATATCACAGTATCACGGCTCTTCCCCTTCTCTCTCTATCACAGCTCTTCTCCCTCTGTGTATCACAGTAGCCCTTCTCCCTCTCTCTGTATCACAGTATCACGGCCCTTCTCCTTCTCTCTCTATCACAGCTCTTCTCCCTCTGTGTATCACAGTATGACGGCTCTTCCCCTTCTCTCTCTATCACAGCTCTTCTCCCTCTGTGTATCACAGTAGCCCTTCTCCCTCTCTCAGTATCACAGTATCACGGCCCTTCTCCTTCTCTCTCTATCACAGCTCTTCTCCCTCTGTGTATCACAGTAGCCCTTCTCCCTCTCTCTGTATCACAGTATCACGGCCCTTCCCCTTCTCTCTCTATCACAGCTCTTCTCCCTCTGTGTATCACAGTAGCCCTTCTCCCTCTCTCTATATCACAGTATCACGGCTCTTCTTCCTTTCTATATCACAGTATCACGGCCCTTCCCCTTCTCTCTCTATCACAGCTCTTCTCCCTCTGTGTATCACAGTAGCCCTTCTCCCTCTCTCTATATCACAGTATCATGGCTCTTCTCCTTCTCTCTCTATCACAGCCCTTCTCCCTCTCTCTATATCACAGTATCACGGCCCTTCTCCTTCTCTCTCTATCACAGCTCTTCTCCCTCTGTGTATCACAGTAGCCCTTCTCCCTCTATATCACAGTATCACGGCTCTTCTCCTTCTCTCTCTATCACAGCTCTTCTCCCTCTGTGTATCACAGTAGCCCTTCTCCCTCTCTCTATATCACAGTATGACGGCCCTTCCCCTTCTCTCTCTCTATCACAGCTCTTCTCCCTCTGTGTATCACAGTAGCCCTTCTCCCTCTCTCTGTATCACGGCCCTTCCCCTTCTCTATATATCACAGCTCTTCTCCCTCTGTGTATCACAGTAGCCCTTCTCCCTCTCTCTGTATCACAGTATCACGGCCCTTCCCCTTCTCTCTCTATCACAGCTCTTCTCCCTCTGTGTATCACAGTAGCCCTTCTCCCTCTCTCTGTATCACAGTATCACGGCCCTTCTCCTTCTCTCTCTCTATCACAGCTCTTCTCCCTCTGTGTATCACAGTAGCCCTTCTTCCGCTCTCTATATCACAATATCACGGCCCTTCTCCTTCTCTCTATATCACAGCTCTTCTCCCTCTGTGTATCACAGTAGCCCTTCTCCCTCTCTCTATATTACAGTATCACGGCTCTTCCCCTTCTCTCTCTATCACAGCTCTTCTCCCTCTGTGTATCACAGTAGCCCTTCTCCCTCTCTCTATATCACAGTATCACGCCCCTTCCCCTTCTCTCTCTATCACAGCTCTTCTCCCTCTGTGTATCACAGTAGCCCTTCTCCCTCTATATCACAGTATCATGGCTCTTCCCCTTCTCTCTCTATCACAGCTCTTCTCTCTCTCTCTATATCACAGTATCACGCCCCTTCCCCTTCTCTCTCTATCACAGCTCTTCTCCCTCTGTGTATCACAGTAGCCCTTCTCCCTCTATATCACAGTATCATGGCTCTTCCCCTTCTCTCTCTATCACAGCTCTTCTCTCTCTCTCTATATCACAGTATCACGCCCCTTCTCCTTCTCTCTCTCTATATTACAGTCCCCCCTCCTTATTACAGCTCCCGGCCAGCTCCGGCTCATCCATCACAATAAGAATCTGCTCATTGATTGGGAAATGAGGATGTAAATGAAAAGTTCTGGACAGATATCATTATGGGGCAGATTTATACGAGGAAACGTCTCATTGTCTGAACTATGTCATCTACAAATTGAATGATCTAATGAAGCGGTGGGGGGAGGGGGCTATTAACCACTGAGTGACCGCAGACACAAGGCCCCTGTGTGCCCCCACACCCGGCTGTCAGTCACTGTCACCGCTCCTATCCCTCCTCGTGTCATTGTGTGGTTACAGTAACAGTGCCGGAGCTCGCCAGCCATGTATCCGAGATGTATCTAACAGCAGGCGCCTCCATACAATGTATCCACAGTCCTCACACAGACCGGACACACTGCAGCTGCTACAGGATTGTTTAGTCTTCTAGCCATATGTCAGGCAGTTATCTGCTGTTCTCTGTTATCAGCCAGTGGAATCCTTTAAGACCTCACTCTGGACTGGGATCTCAAAGGAAAACTACAACTCCCATCATGGCCTGACAGCTGTCAGTGTGGTTCATTGCAGCGGTTTCTAAGGATCTCCAACCGATGCATAACTACAACTCCCATCATGCCCTAAAAGTATTTGGCATACTACACAGTTCCCCAAGCTGCGGCCCTCCCACCATGCACTGACAGTTTCCCCAAAAAACATGGAAAAATGTGACTTTAGTAAAAGAGTAGTAGATGCTTGGAAGAAACCTCCAGCAGATGTGGTAGATACATGTACAGTAAGGGAATGTAACCAGCCTGGTATATACATCTATCTGCCTGGTGTGTGTATATATGTCTATATATCCTAAGGTAATTAGAGGGGAGATATAACAGGGCTTTATCTGCCGACAATCCTATGTCTCTGTATAGATCAGGTGATCAGAAATAAAAGATGTGAAGAAAAGTGATGGCGCCTCCACGACAAACGTCCACAACCTCCCCAGCACGGACGCAGATCCAGACTGAAGGGAAACAATCACTTATTGGCGATCAGCGTCAGATCCTAAAGAGGATCGGCCATGTGAGGCCCCTCCTGCTGATCAGAAGAGACAAGTGACGGAGCTTCTCCCCCCACATCTGTCTCCGCACTCAACAGTCTCCACAATCCGGGGAAGGGTAATAAATCACAGCCAAAGGAGAAGACGTCTGCGCTCCTCCAAATGCTGATCCTTCTGGACCACTTCCTGATCTGACATATACACAGAGCGCACACAGACTCCTCTATCAATGTGACTATAGCGCACACAGACTCCTCTAGCCATGTGACTATAGCGCACACAGACTCCTCTATCAATGTGACTATAGCGCACACAAGACTCCTCTAGCCATGTGACTATACAGAGCGCACACAGACTCCTCTAGCCATGTGACTATAGCGCACACAGACTCCTCTATCAATGTGACTATAGCGCACACAGACTCCTCTATCAATGTGACTATAGCGCACACAGACTCCTCTAGCCATGTGACTATAGCGCACACAGACTCCTCTAGCCATGTGACTATAGCGCACACAGACTCCTCTATCAATGTGACTATAGCGCACACAGACTCCTCTAGCCATGTGACTATAGCGCACACAGACTCCTCTATCAATGTGACTATAGCGCACACAAGACTCCTCTAGCCATGTGACTATACAGAGCGCACACAGACTCCTCTAGCCATGTGACTATACAGAGCGCACACAGACTCCTCTAGCCATGTGACTATAGCGCACCCAGACTCCTCTATCAATGTAACTATAGCGCACCCAGACTCCTCTATCAATGTGACTATAGTGCACCCAGACTCCTCTATCAATGTGACTATAGCGCACCCAGACTCCTCTATCAATGTGACTATACAGAGCGCACACAGACTCCTCTATCAATGTGACTATACAGAGCGCACCCAGACTCCTCTATCAATGTGACTATACAGAGCGCACCCAGACTCCTCTATCAATGTGACTATACAGAGCGCACACAGACTCCTCTATCAATGTGACTATACAGAGCGCACCCAGACTCCTCTATCAATGTGACTATACAGAGCGCACCCAGACTCCTCTATCAATGTGACTATACAGAGCGCACCCAGACCCCTCTATCAATGTGACTATACAGAGCGCACCCAGACTCCTCTACCAATGTGACTATAGTGCACCCAGACTCCTCTATCAATGTGACTATACAGAGTGCACCCAGACTCCTCTATCAATGTGACTATACAGAGCGCACCCAGACTCCTCTATCAATGTGACTATACAGAGCGCACCCAGACTCCTCTATCAATGTGACTATACAGAGTGCACCCAGACTCCTCTATCAATGTGACTATACAGAGCGTACCCAGACTCCTCTACCAATGTGACTATAGTGCACCCAGACTCCTCTATCAATGTGACTATACAGAGTGCACCCAGACTCCTCTATCAATGTGACTATACAGAGCGCACCCAGACTCCTCTATCAATGTGACTATACAGAGCGCACCCAGACTCCTCTATCAATGTGACTATAGCGCACCCAGACTCCTCTATCAATGTGACTGTAGTGCACCCAGACTCCTCTATCAATGTGACTATACAGAGCGCACCCAGACTCCTCTATCAATGTGACTATACAGAGCACACCCAGACTCCTCTATCAATGTGACTATACAGAGCGCACCCAGACTCCTCTATCAATGTGACTATACAGAGCGCACCCAGACTAGGTGGACCGGGGGCTTCATCTGCCTGGTACATATATATATATATCCTAAGGTAATAAGAGAGGGGATAATATAAGGGAGGACTAGGTGGAGCAGGGGGTGTCATCTGCCTGGTATATATCTATCTATCTATCTATCTATCTATCTATCTATCTATCTATCTATCTATCTATCTATCTATCTATCAGAAGGTAATAAGAGAGGGGATAATACAAGGGAGGACTAGGTGGAGCAGGGGGTGTCATCTGCCTGGTATATATATATATATATATATCTATATCTATCTATCAGAAGGTAATAAGAGAGGGGATAATACAAGGGAGGACTAGGTGGAGCAGGGGGTGTCATCTGCCTGGTATATATATATATATATCTATATCTATCTATCAGAAGGTAATAAGAGAGGGGATAATACAAGGGAGGACTAGGTGGAGCAGGGGGTGTCATCTGCCTGGTATATATCTATCTATCTATCTATCAGAAGGTAATAAGAGAGGGGATAATACAAGGGAGGACTAGGTGGAGCAGGGGGTGTCATCTGCCTGGTATATATATATATATATATCTATATCTATCTATCAGAAGGTAATAAGAGAGGGGATAATACAAGGGAGGACTAGGTGGAGCAGGGGGTGTCATCTGCCTGGTATATATCTATCTATCTATCTATCAGAAGGTAACAAGAGAGGGGATAATACAAGGGAGGACTAGGTGGAGCAGGGGGTGTCATCTGCCTGGTAAATATATATATATATATATATATATATATATATATATATATCCTAAGGTAATAAGAGAGGGGATAATACAAGGGAGGACTAGGTGGAGCAGGGGGTGTCATCTGCCTGGTATCTATCTATCTATCTATCTATCTATCAGAAGGTAATAAGAGAGGGGATAATACAAGGGAGGACTAGGTGGAGCAGGGGGTGTCATCTGCCTGGTATATATATATATATATATATATATATATATCCTAAGGTAATAAGAGAGGGGATAATACAAGGGAGGACTAGGTGGAGCAGGGGGCTTTTGTTCCAGTAGTTTTCTATGTATCTTCCTAAGGAAAGTGTACACTGTGATGGTATAGAGACACAAGGCCAATGTGGGGAGACAAGGTCATGGATAGGGTACACAGATGACGTACATGAAGATGAACGCTCATGAGATCTCCTATGGGTCGTGTCTTTGCTTTCTGTCTCCTTGACTGTTTCTCAATGTCGGGAAAGTGGGATGAAAAGCGGAGCCGTAGTCTATCCTGTCAGCCTGTGGCCGGCCTGGCTATACTGGCTATAGATGGAGGTTCTCCTAACTTGTCAGAGTCTGTCGGATCCTCGGGAGATAAAATACTTATTATACTGAGATTCCACATTATATACACATATATATCCACACATGTATAGATTCATTTCTGCCTAATCAGATGGCAACAAAACTTCTCAATACCTTAAGAAAAACGGGAAACAACCGGATAGAGAGTGCAAGAAGAGCGACCAATGTAGTATATATATATATATATATTATATATATATATATATATATATATATATATATATATTCTTAGTAATTTCAGCAGCACAGGAAAAATACGGGTGCCAGGCAAATACTCCAACCACGAGTCCACAGTATGTATGTAAAGTAGCAATAATAATAATAGTCATTATTATTATTATTATTATTAATAATAATAATTATTATTATATACATATAACAAAAAAAGGTAAAATAAAATATGAAAAATAAATACACAAAAAATGGTAGATAATAAAAAAATTTATACAATGAATGTAATAATAATCACCCTATTATAAGAGGTATTATTACCCTATTATAAGAGGTATTATTACCCTATTATAAGAGGTATTATCACCCAGACTATTATAAGAGGTATTATCACCTTATTATAAGAGGTATTATCACCCTATTGTAAGAGATATTATCACCCTATTATAAGAGATATTATCACCCTATTATAAGAGGTATTATCACCCTATTATAAGAGGTCTTATCACCCAGACTATTATAAGAGGTATCACCCAGACTATTATAAGAGACATTATCACCCTACTATAAGAGGTATTATCACCCTACTATAAGAGGTATTATCACCCTATTATAAGAGACATTATCACCCTACTATAAGAGGTATTATCACCCTACTATAAGAGGTATTATCACCCTATTATAAGAGATATTATCACCCAGACTATTATAAGAGATATTACCAGCCTATTATAAGAGGTCTTATCACCCAGACTATTATAAGAGGTATTATCACCCTATTATAAGAGGTATTATCACCCTATTATAAGAGGTATTATCACCTTATTATAAGAGGTATTATCACCCAGACTATTAGAAGAGGTATTATGACCTTATTATAAGAGGTATTATGATCTTATTATAAGAGGTATTATCACCCAGACTATTATAAGAGGTATTATCACCCAGACTATTATAAGAGGTATTATCACCCAGACTATTAGAAGAGGTATTATGACCTTATTATAAGAGGTATTATGATCTTATTATAAGAGGTATTATGATGGGGATGGGGTGGATGTCTCCCGTATTCACTGTAATATGTAGGGATGGGGTGGATGTCTCCCGTAATCACTATAATATGATGGAGATGGGGTGGATAGCTCCCGTATTCACTATAATATGATGGAGATGGGGTGGATGTCTCCCGTATTCACTGTAATATGATGGGGATGGGGTGGATGTCTCCCGTATTCACTGTAATATGATGGGGATGGGGTGGATGTCTCCCGTATTCACTATAATATGATGGAGATGGGGTGGATGTCTCCCGTATTCACTGTAATATATAGGGATGGGGTGGATGTCTCCTGTATTCACTGTAATATGATGGGGTGGATGTCTCCTGTATACACTGTAATATGTAGGGATGGGGTGGATGTCTGCCGTATTCACTATAATATGATGGGGTGGATGTTTCCCGTATACACTGTAATATGATGGGGATGGGGTGGATGTCTCCCGTAATCACTATAATATGTAGGGATGGGGTGGATGTCTCCTGTATTCACTATAATATGTAGGGATGGGGTGGATGTCTCCCGTATTCACTATAATATGATGGAGATGGGGTGGATGTCTCCCGTATTCACTGTAATATGATGGGGATGGGGTGGATGTCTCCCGTATTCACTGTAATATGATGGGGATGGAGTGGATGTCTCCCGTATTCACTGTAATATCTAGGGATGGGGTGGATGTCTCCCGTATTCACTGTAATATGATGGGGATGGAGTGGATGGCTCCCGTATTCACTGTAATATCTAGGGATGGGGTGGATGTCTCCCGTATTCACTGTAATATCTAGGGATGGGGTGGATGTCTCCCGTATTCACTGTAATATGATGGAGATGGGGTGGATGTCTCCCGTATTCACTGTAATATGATGGGGATGGAGTGGATAGCTCCCGTATTCACTATAATATGATGGAGATGGGGTGGATGTCTCCCGTATTCACTGTAATATGATGGGGATGGGGTGGATGTCTCCCGTATTCACTGTAATATGTAGGGATGGGGTGGATGTCTCCCGTATTCACTGTAATATGATGGGGTGGATGTCTCCCGTATTCACTGTAATATGTAGGGATGGGGTGGAGGTCCCCCGTATTCACTATAATATGATGGGGTGGATGTCTCCCGTATTCACTGTAATATGATGGGGATGGGGTGGAGGTTCCCCGTATTCACTGTAATATGATGGGGATGGGGTGGATGTCTCCCGTATTCACTGTAATATGTAGGGATGGGGTGGATAGCTCCCGTATTCACTGTAATATGATGGGGATGGGGTGGATGTCTCCCGTATTCACTATAATATGATGGGGATGGGGTGGATGTCTCCTGTATACACTATAATATGTAGGGATGGGGTGGATGTCTCCCGTATTCACTGTAATATGTAGGGATGGGGTAGATGTCTCCCGTATTCACTATAATATGATGGGGATGGAGTGGATGTCTCCCGTATTCACTGTAATATGTAGGGATGGGGTGGATGTCTCCTGTATTCACTATAATATGTAGGGATGGGGTGGATGTCTCACGTATTTACTGTAATATGTAGGGATGGGGTGGATGTCTCACGTATTTACTGTAATATGATGGGGATGGGGTGGATGTCTCCCGTATTCACTGTAATATGTAGGGATGGGGTGGATGTCTCACGTATTTACTGTAATATGTAGGGATGGGGTGGATGTCTCCCGTATTCACTGTAATATGTAGGGATGGGGTGGATGTCTCCCGTATTCACTGTAATATGATGGGGATGGGGTGGATAGCTCCCGTATTCACTATAATATGATGGGGTGGATGTCTCCCGTATTCACTGTAATATGTAGGGATGGGGTGGATGTCTCCCGTATTCACTATAATATGATGGGGTGGATGTCTCCCGTATTCACTATAATATGATGGGGATGGAGTGGATGTCTCCCGTATTCACTGTAATATGATGGGGATGGGGTGGATAGCTCCCGTATTCACTGTAATATGTAGGGATGGGGTGGATGTCTCCCGTATTCACTGTAATATGTAGGGATGGGGTGGATGTCTCCTGTATACACTGTAATATGTAGGGATGGGGTGGATGTCTCCTGTATACACTGTAATATGATGGGGATGGGGTGGATGTCTCCCGTAATCACAGTAATATGATGGGGATGGGGTGGATGTCTCCCGTATTCACTGTAATATGTAGGGATGGGGTGGATGTCTCCCGTATTCACTGTAATATGTAGGGATGGTATGGATGTCTCCCGTAATCACTGTAATATGTAGGGATGGGGTGGATGTCTCCCGTATTCACTGTAATATGTAGGGATGGGGTGGATGTCTCCCGTAATCACTGTAATATGTAGGGATGGGGTGGATGTCTCCTGTATACACTGTAATATGTAGGGATGGGGTGGATGTCTCCCGTATTCACTGTAATATGTAGGGATGGTATGGATGTCTCCCGTAATCACTGTAATATGTAGGGATGGGGTGGATGTCTCCCGTATTCACTGTAATATGTAGGGATGGGGTGGATGTCTCCCGTATTCACTGTAATATGTAGGGATGGTATGGATGTCTCCCGTAATCACTGTAATATGTAGGGATGGGGTGGATGTCTCCTGTATACACTGTAATATGTAGGGATGGGGTGGATGTCTCCTGTATACACTGTAATATGTAGGGATGGGGTGGATGTCTCCTGTATACACTGTAATATGTAGGGATGGGGTGGATGTCTCCCGTATTCACTGTAATATGTAGGGATGGGGTGGATGTCTCCCGTATTCACTGTAATATGTAGGGATGGGGTGGATGTCTCCCGTATTCACTGTAATATGTAGGGATGGGGTGGATGTCTCCTGTATACACTGTAATATGTAGGGATGGGGTGGATGTCTCCTGTATACACTGTAATATGTAGGGATGGGGTGGATGTCTCCCGTATTCACTGTAATATGATGGGGATGGGGTGGATGTCTCCCGTATTCACAGTAATATGATGGGGATGGGGTGGATGTCTCCCGTATTCACTGTAATATGTAGGGATGGGGTGGATGTCTCCCGTATTCACTGTAATATGTAGGGATGGTATGGATGTCTCCCGTAATCACTGTAATATGTAGGGATGGGGTGGATGTCTCCCGTATTCACAGTAATATGATGGGGATGGGGTGGATGTCTCCCGTATTCACAGTAATATGATGGGGATGGGGTGGATGTCTCCCGTATTCACTGTAATATGTAGGGATGGGGTGGATGTCTCCCGTATTCACTGTAATATGTAGGGATGGTATGGATGTCTCCCGTAATCACTGTAATATGTAGGGATGGGGTGGATGTCTCACGTAATCACTGTAATATGTAGGGATGGGGTGGATGTCTCCTGTATACACTGTAATATGTAGGGATGGGGTGGATGTCTCCTGTATACACTGTAATATGTAGGGATGGGGTGGATGTCTCCTGTATACACTGTAATATGTAGGGATGGGGTGGATGTCTCCCGTAATCACTGTAATATCTGGCTGGGTGAGCTGTATACCCTGTATACCGGAGGCGGTGGAGCTCTAATCCGGTGTAATTCATTATTGTAATTACACAGAATCTCTGGGCTCCAGAGCTGACATTCCCCATCCAGATAAATCAATGCGGCCACCTCCCCGCTGAGATCCACTCAATTCCACTATTTTACATTATTTGACGTGAAGGGAAAAAAATCATTACAACAATTTAACAAAATTAAAGAGTTGATGGAAGGACATCATCTTAATAATAAAGAGAGAGGGGTTAATGGGGCGCGAGGCGGTGAGCGGGGCCCCCTTATACACAGTTATTGATAGGGCCATGTCCCCTGTAATTGACCGACGCTTTGCCGTCTGATTTGGTCGTTTATATTGCTTGTTTTGTTTTTGCTTTTACAATTTTGTACTTGAAGTTTCTTGAAGATTTTCTTTTCTCTCCAGACAAGTTTATAAGCTATAAAGTTGGGGCCGATCTTCCCAGAACCCAGCAGGTTATGAGTCATATATATATGTGTGTGTGTGTGGTGGTGGTGGGGGGGTGCAGGGGGAGGGTGGACACGGCCGCCGCTCGCAGCATTGTTTACTAACACTGTATAGCCTTAAGCTGGCGTGGAGGCGCCATTGCTGATCTTTGACCACTTTACTATTTATATAATGGCACAATAAAGAATTAATAGATAAGAGAACACAGTTATCATGAATGGAGGATAAAGTGCACACAGGCCGCAGCCTGACCCCCACCCCCGCCTGATACATTATATATGTACCGGGACTACAGAGTTACATGACCTGGGAGCACACAGCAGCCCTAAATATATAGAGATACATGGGAGCTATATACACACAGCAGCCCTATATAGATATATAGATACATGGGGGCTATATACACACACAGCAGCCCTATATAGATATAGATACATGGGGGCTATATACACACAGCAGCCCTATATAGATATAGATACATGGGGGCTATATACACAGCAGCCCTAAATATATAGATATATATACATGGGGGCTATATACACACAGAAGCCCTATATAGATATATAGATACATGGGGGCTATATACACACAGCAGCCCTATATAGATATAGATATATATATACATGGGGCTATATACACAGCAGCCCTATATAGATATAGATACATGGGGGCTATATACACACAGCAGCCCTAAATATATAGATATATATACATGGGGCTATATACACAGCAGCCCTATATAGATATAGATACATGGGGGCCATATACACACAGCAGCCCTATATAGATATATATATATGGGGGCTATATACACACAGCAGCCCTATATAGATATATATATATGGGGGCTATATACACACAGAAGCCCTATATAGATATATAGATACATGGGGGCTATATACACACAGCAGCCCTATATAGATATATAGATACATGGGGGCTATACACACAGCAGCCCTATATAGATATAGATACATGGGGGCTATATACACACAGCAGCCCTATATATATATATAGATACATGGGGGCTATATACACACAGCAGCCCTATATAGATATATAGATACATGGGGGCTATATACACACAGCAGCCCTATATAGATATAGATACATGGGGGCTATATACACACAGCAGCCCTAAATATATAGACATATATACATGGGGCTATATACACAGCAGCCCTATATATATATATATAGATACATGGGGGCTATATACACACAGCAGCCCTATATAGATATATATACATGGGGGCTATATACACACAGCAGCCCTAAATATATAGATATATATACATGGGGCTATATACACAGCAGCCCTATATAGATATAGATACATAGGGGCTACACACACAGCAGCCCTATATATATATATAGATACATGGGGGCTATATATACACAGCAGCCCTATATACATATATAGATACATGGGGGCTATATACACACAGCAGCCATATATATAGATATAGATACATGGGGGCTATATACACACAGCAGCCCTATATAGATATAGATAAATGGGGGCTATATACACACAGCAGCCCTATATATATAGAGAGAGACATGGGGGCTATATACACACAGCAGCCCTATATAGATATAGATACATGGGGGCTATATACACACAGCAGCCCTATATAGATATAGATACATGGGGGCTATATACACACAGCAGCCCTATATAAATATATAGAGACATGGGGGCTATATACACACAGCAGCCCTATATACATATATAGATACATGGGGGCTATATACACACAGCAGCCCTATATATATATATATAGAGACATGGGGGCTATATACACACAGCAGCCCTATATAGATATAGATACATGGGGGCTATACACACAGCAGCCCTATATAGATATATATATACATGGGGGCTATATACACAGCAGCCCTATATACATATATAGATACATGGGGGCTATATACACAGCAGCCCTATATAGATATAGATACATGGGGGCTATACACACAGGAGCCCTATATAGATACATGGGGGCTATATACACACAGCAGCCCTATATAGATATAGATACACGGGGGCTATATACACACAGCAGCCCTAAATATATAGATATATATACATGGGGCTATATACACACCAGCCCTATATAG
The DNA here is from genome assembly GCA_027789725.1 of Dendropsophus ebraccatus. Classification (NCBI taxonomy): domain Eukaryota; kingdom Metazoa; phylum Chordata; class Amphibia; order Anura; family Hylidae; genus Dendropsophus; species Dendropsophus ebraccatus. Next base: position 181,808 of record JAQFWZ010000053.1, read on the forward strand.
ATATAGATACATGGGGCTATATACACACAGCAGCCCTATATAGATATATAGATATATGGGGCTATATAAACACAGCAGCCCTATATAGATATATATACATGGGGGCTATACACACAGCAGCCCTATATAGATACATGGGGGCTATATACACACAGCAGCCCTATATAGATATATATACATGGGGGCTATACACACAGCAGCCCTATATAGATATATAGGTACATGGGGGCTATATACACAGCAGCCGTATATAGATATAGATATAGATACATGGGGGCTATATACACACAGCAGCCCTATATAGATATATAGATACATGGGGGCTATATACACACAGCAGCCCTATATAGATATAGATACATGGGGCTATAGACACAGCAGCCCTATATAGATATATATACATGGGGGCTATATACACACAGCAGCCCTATATAGCTATATAGATACATGGGGGCTATATACACACAGCAGCCCTATATAGATATATATACATGGGGCTATATACACAGCAGCCCTTTATATATATAGATACATGGGGGCTATATACAGACAGCAGCCCTATATAGCTATATAGATACATGGGGGCTATATACACACAGCAGCCCTATATAGATATATATACATGGGGGCTAAATACACACAGCAGCCCAATATAGATACATGGGGGCTATATACACACAGCAGCCCAATATAGATATATAGATACATGGGGGCTATATACACACAGCAGCCCTATATAGATATATATACATGGGGGCTATATACACACAGCAGCCCTAAATATATAGATATATATATACATGGGGCTATATACACAGCAGCCCTATATAGATATAGATACATGGGGGCCATATACACAGCAGCCCTATATAGATATATAGATACATGGGGGCTATATACACACAGCAGCCCTATATAGATATATATATACATGGGGGCTATATACACACAGCAGCCCTATATAGATATAGATACATGGGGGCTATACACACAGCAGCCCTATATAGATATATATACATGGGGGCTATATACACACAGCAGCCCTATATAGACATAGATACATGGGGGCTATATACACACAGCAGCCCTATATATATATATAGATACATGGGGGCTATATACACACAGCAGCCCTATATAGATATAGATACATGGGGCTATATACACACAGCAGCCCTATATAGATATAGATACATGGGGGCTATATACACAGCAGCCCTATATAGATATATATACATGGGGGCTATACACACAGCAGCCCTATATAGATATAGATACATGGGGGCTATATACACACAGCAGCCCTATATAGATATATATATATGGGGGCTATACACACAGCAGCCCTATATAGATATAGATACATGGGGGCTATATACACACAGCAGCCCTATATAGATATAGATACATGGGGGCTATATACACACAGCAGCCCTATATAGATATATAGATACATGGGGGCTATATACACACAGCAGCCCTATATAGATATAGATACATGGGGGCCATATACACAGCAGCCCTATATAGATATATAGATACATGGGGGCTATATACACACAGCAGCCCTATATAGATATATAGATACATGGGGGCTATATACACACAGCAGCCCTATATAGATATATATACATGGGGGCTATACACACAGCAGCCCTATATAGATATATATACATGGGGGCTATATACACACAGCAGCCCTATATATATATATATATATATATATATATATACACATGGGGGCTATATACACACAGCAGCCCTATATAGATATAGATACATGGGGGCTATATACACACAGCAGCCCTATATAGATATATATATATACATGGGGGCTATATACACACAGCAGCCCTATATAGATATATATATATATACATGGGGCTATATACACACAGCCCTATATAGATATAGATACATGGGGGCTATATACACACAGCCCTATATAGATATAGATACATGGGGGCTATATACACAGCAGCCCTATATAGATATAGATACATGGGGCTATATACACAGCAGCCCTATATAGATATAGATACATGGGGGCTATATACACACAGCAGCCCTATATAGATATATATATATACATGGGGGCTATATACACACAGCAGCCCTATATAGATATATATGTATACATGGGGGCTATATACACACAGCAGCCCTATATATATATATATATATATATATATATATATATATATATATATATACATGGGGGCTATATACACACAGCAGCCCTATATATATATAGATACATGGGGCTATATACACACAGCAGCCCTATATAGATATAGATACATGGGGGCTATATACACAGCAGCCCTATATAGATATATAGATACATGGGGGCTATATACACACAGCAGCCCTATATAGATATATAGATACATGGGGGCTATATACACACAGCAGCCCTATATATATATATATACATGGGGGCTATACACACAGCAGCCCTATATAGATATAGATACATGGGGCTATATACACACAGCAGCCCTATATAGATATAGATACATGGGGGCTATATACACAGCAGCTCTATATAGATATATATATATATATATACATGGGGGCTATATACACACAGCAGCCCTATATAGATATATAGATACATGGGGGCTATATACACACAGCAGCCCTATATAGATATAGATACATGGGGGCTATATACACACAGCAGCCCTATATAGATATATATACATGGGGGCTATATACACACAGCAGCCCTATATAGATATAGATACATGGGGGCTATATACACAGCAGCCCTATATAGATATATATATATATATACATGGGGGCTATATACACACAGCAGCCCTATATAGATATATAGATACATGGGGGCTATATACACACAGCAGCCCTATATAGATATAGATACATGGGGGCTATATACACACAGCAGCCCTATATACATATATAGATACATGGGGGCTATATACACACAGCAGCCCTATATAGATATATATACATGGGGGCTATATACACACAGCAGCCCTATATAGATACATGGGGGCTATATACACACAGCAGCCCTATATAGATATATATACATGGGGGCTATATACACACAGCAGCCCTATATAGATATATATATACATGGGGGCTATATACACACAGCAGCCCTATATAGATATAGATACATGGGGGCTATATACACACAGCAGCCCTATATACATATATAGATACATGGGGGCTATATACACACAGCAGCCCTATATAGATATATATACATGGGGGCTATATACACACAGCAGCCCTATATAGATACATGGGGGCTATATACACACAGCAGCCCTATATAGATATATATACATGGGGGCTATATACACACAGCAGCCCTATATAGATATAGATACATGGGGGCTATATACACACAGCAGCCCTATATATATATATAGATACATGGGGGCTATACACACACAGCAGCCCTATATATATATATATACATGGGGGCTATATCACCTAGGAACACATAGCCCCCCAGCACAGACACATGACCACCCCCTGTACACAAGTCCCAGGATTATACAGTAACCCCTGTAAACTATTTACAACTTCAGCACCCCAATGTACACACATACACGTCTAATACACCCGCCAGGAACACACAGCACCCCAATGTACACACATACACGTCTAATACACCCGCCAGGAACACACAGCACCCCAATGTACACACATACACGTCTAATACACCCGCCAGGAACACACAGCACCCCAATGTACACACATACATGTCTAATACACCCGCCAGGAACACACAGCACCCCAATGTACACACATACACGTCTAATACACCCGCCAGGAACACACAGCACCCCAATGTACACACATACACGTCTAATACACCCGCCAGGAACACACAGCACCCCAATGTACACACATACACGATCCAGGAATACACATCATACAGACACAGACCCCCAAATACATAAACAGGGGACAGCCCCCAAATACATAACCGAGGTACAGACAGCACCCCTATACATACACATCACCTCTATAGATGACCCAGGAGTACACAGCACCCCTATACATGACCCAGGAGTACACAGCACCCCTATACATGACCCAGGAGTATACAGCACCCCTATACATGACCCAGGAGTACACAGCACCCCTATACATGACCCAGGAGTACACAGCACCCCTATACATACACAGCACCCCTATACATGACCCAGGAGTACACAGCACCCCTATACATGACCCAGGAGTACACAGCACCCCTATACATACACAGCACCCCTATACATGACCCAGGAGTACACAGCACCCCTATACATGACCCAGGAGTACACAGCACCCCTATACATACACAGCACCCCTATACATGACCCAGGAGTACACAGCACCCCTATACATACACAGCACCCCTATACATGACCCAGGAGTACACAGCACCCCTATACATACACAGCACCCCTATACATGACCCAGGAGTACACAGCACCCCTATACATACACAGCACCCCTATACATGACCCAGGAGTACACAGCACCCCTATACATGACCCAGGAGTATACAGCACCCCTATACATGACCCAGGAGTACACAGCACCCCTATACATGACCCAGAAGTACACAGCACCCCTATACATGACCCAGGAGTACACAGCACCCCTATACATACACAGCACCCCTATACATGACCCAGGAGTACACAGCACCCCTATACATGACCCAGGAGTATACAGCACCCTTATACATGACCCAGGAGTACACAGCACCCCTATACATGACCCAGGAATACACAGCACCCCTATACATGACCTAGGAGTACACAGCACCCCTATACATGACCCAGGAGTACACAGCACCCCTATACATACACAGCACTGCACACCCCTGTAAGATCAGACACTCAGTACATGGTCCTGACATATGCAGCCCCCCCTATACCCAGAAAATCCCAGTGACCTGTCCAGACCCAGGACCCCCTGCATACACCCAGGACCCCCTGCATACACCCAGGACCCCCTGCATACACCCAGGACCCCCTGCATACACCCAGGACCCCCTGCATACACCCGGGACCCCCTGCATACACCCAGGACCCCCTGCATACACCCAGGACCCCCTGAATACACCCAGGACCCCCTGCATACACCCAGGACCCCCTGAATACACCCAGGACCCCCTGCATACACCCAGGACCCCCTGAATACACCCAGGACCCCCTGCATACACCCAGGACCCCCTCCTATACACATAAGAGCTGAGAAGGTAACACAACCCCCGGTAATAGAGCCGGCACCCCCTCCTCCCCTCCTCTCCTGTCCCGGGGACCCCGCACCCGCCGCACATGATGACACTGGAATCCACTTACCAAAGCAGATTTGCTGGCCACACTGGTGTTCTCCACCATGCTGCTGCTCCGAGCTGTGCGACACTACAGCAACCCGACAGCTCCTGCTCAATAATACAGCCTGCCCGAGGGGGGGTCACTGCCTCAGCCGGGAGGGGGCGCACTCTCCGCTCTGCTGTCCCGCTCCTCACCACCCCGGGACGGGGGCGCACTCTCCGCTCTGCTGTCCCGCTCCTCACCTCCCCGGGACGGGGGCGCACTCTCCGCTCTGCTGTCCCGGCTGCTCTGCTGTTAATTGCACTATCCCGGTGTTGGTTGCAGTGACCTGGTTGTCCCGGTTGCTCTGGTGTTAATTGCACTTTGTTGGTTGCACTGTCCCGGTATTGGTGGCACTGTCCCGGTACTGTCTGCACTGTCCCGGTATTGGTGGCACTGTCCCGGTGTTGGTGGCACTGTCCCGGATGTCCCGGTGTTGGTGGCACTGTCCCGGTGTTGGTGGCACTGTCCCGGATGTCCCGGTGTTGGTGGCACTGTCCCGGATGTCCCGGTACTGTCTGCACTGCCCTGTATTCCCGGTTGCTCCCGGTATATACTGTATATATATATTATTATCGCCACCTTTGCCTTTTTCCCTTTGCAACAAGTGTTGGGGCTGCGCGACCCTGAGGAGAGATCTGCCCTCTCGCCTCCATTCGCTCTCAGCGTGTCAGGGAGTGATAGGGGGGAGGGAGGAGCAGGAGCAGGAGGAGGAGGAGGGCTGCTGCTACTGCAACATCTCACCTCCCAGCAGGGACAGCAGGAGTAGTAGTCACCGGCCTCCTCCTCATTACATCTCCCCCCCCCCCCCAGCAGCAGTAGTAGTCACCGGCCTCCTCCTCATTACATCCCCCCCCCCAGCAGGAGTAGTAGTCACCGGCCTCCTCATTACATCTCACCTCCCCCCCAGCAGGAGTAGTAGTCACCGGCCTCCTCCTCATTACATCTCACCCCCCCAGCAGGAGTAGTAGTCACCGCCTCCTCCTCATTACATCTCCCCCCCCCAGCAGGAGTAGTAGTCACCGGCCTCCTCCTCATTACATCTCCCCCCCCCCCCAGCAGGAGTAGTAGTCACCGGCCTCCTCCTCATTACATCCCCCCCCCCCAGCAGGAGTAGTAGTCACCGGCCTCCTCCTCATTACATCTCCCCCCCCCCCCCAGCAGGAGTAGTAGTCACCGGCCTCCTCCTCATTACATCTCCCCCCCCCAGCAGGAGTAGTAGTCACCGCCTCCTCCTCATTACATCTCCCCCCCCCCAGCAGGAGTAGTAGTCACCGGCCTCCTCCTCATTACATCTCCCCCCCCCCCAGCAGGAGTAGTAGTCACCGGCCTCCTCCTCATTACATCTCCCCCCCCAGCAGGAGTAGTAGTCACCGGCCTCCTCCTCATTACATCTCCCCCCCCCAGCAGGAGTAGTAGTCACCGGCCTCCTCCTCATTACATCTCCCCCCCCAGCAGGAGTAGTAGTCACCGGCCTCCTCCTCATTACATCTCCCCCCCCCCCCCCAGCAGGAGTAGTAGTCACCGGCCTCCTCCTCATTACATCTCCCCCCCCAGCAGGAGTAGTAGTCACCGGCCTCCTCCTCATTACATCTCCCCCCCCCCCCCCCAGCAGGAGTAGTAGTCACCGGCCTCCTCCTCATTACATCTCACCTCCCCCCCAGCAGGAGTAGTAGTCACCGGCCTCCTCCTCATTACATCTCATCTCCCCCCCCAGCAGGAGTAGTAGTCACCGGCCTCCTCCTCATTACATCTCACCCCCCCAGCAGGAGTAGTAGTCACCGGGATCCTCCTTATTACATCTCCCCCCCTCAGCAGGAGTAGTAGTCACCGGCCTCCTCCTCATTACATCTCACCTCCCCCCCAGCAGGAGTAGTAGTCACCGGCCTCCTCCTCATTACATCTCCCCCCCAGCAGGAGTAGTAGTCACCGGCCTCCTCCTCATTACATCTCACCTCCCCCCCAGCAGAAGTAGTAGTCACCGGCCTCCTCCTCATTACATCTCACCTCCCCCCAGCAGGAGTAGTAGTCACCGGCCTCCTCCTCATTACTCTCCCCCCCCAGCAGGAGTAGTAGTCACCGGCCTGCTCCTCATTACATCTCCCCCCCCCAGCAGGAGTAGTAGTCACCGGCCTCCTCCTCATTAAATCTCCCCCCGCCCCCCAGCAGGAGTAGTAGTCACCGGCCTCCTCCTCATTACATCTCCCCCCCAGCAGGAGTAGTAGTCACCGGCCTCCTCCTCATTACATCTCATCTCCCCCCCCCCCAGCAGGAGTAGTAGTCACCGGCCTCCTCCTCATTACATCTCCCCCCCCCCAGCAGGAGTAGTAGTCACCGGCCTCCTCCTCATTACATCCCCCCCCCCCCCCCCCCAGCAGGAGTAGTAGTCACCGGCCTCCTCCTCATTACATCTCCCCCCCCCCCCCCAGCAGGAGTAGTAGTCACCGGCCTCCTCCTCATTACATCTCACCTCCCCCCCAGCAGGAGTAGTAGTCACCGGCCTCCTCCTCATTACATCTCATCTCCCCCCCCCCAGCAGGAGTAGTAGTCACCGGCCTCCTCCTCATTACATCTCACCCCCCCAGCAGGAGTAGTAGTCACCGGGATCCTCCTTATTACATCTCACCTCCCAGCAGGAGTAGTAGTCACCGGCCTCCTCCTCATTACATCTCACCTCCCCCCCAGCAGGAGTAGTAGTCACCGGCCTCCTCCTCATTACATCTCCCCCCCAGCAGGAGTAGTAGTCACCGGCCTCCTCCTCATTACATCTCACCTCCCCCAGCAGGAGTAGTAGTCACCGGCCTCCTCCTCATTACATCTCACCTCCCCCCAGCAGGAGTAGTAGTCACCGGCCTCCTCCTCATTACATCTCCCCCCCCCAGCAGGAGTAGTTGTCACCGGCCTCCTCCTCATTACATCTCCCCCCCCCCCCCAGCAGGAGTAGTAGTCACCGGCCTCCTCCTCATTACATCTCCCCCCCCCCCCCCAGCAGGAGTAGTAGTCACCGGCCTCCTCCTCATTACATCTCCCCCCCCAGCAGGAGTAGTAGTCACCGGCCTCCTCCTCAATAAATCTCCCCCCCCCCAGCAGGAGTAGTAGTCACCGGCCTCCTCCTCATTACATCCCCCCCCCCCCCCCCCAGCAGGAGTAGTAGTCACCGGCCTCCTCCTCATTACATCCCCCCCCCCCCCAGCAGGAGTAGTAGTCACCGGCCTCCTCCTCATTACATCTCACCTCCCCCCCAGCAGGAGTAGTAGTCACCGGCCTCCTCCTCATTACATCTCCCCCCCCCCCCCCCCAGCAGGAGTAGTAGTCACCGGCCTCCTCCTCATTACATCCCCCCCCCCCCCCAGCAGGAGTAGTAGTCACCGGGATCCTCCTCATTACATCTCCCCCCCCCCCAGCAGGAGTAGTAGTCACCGGCCTCCTCCTCATTACATCTCCCCCCCCCCCCCCAGCAGGAGTAGTAGTCACCGGCCTCCTCCTCATTACATCTCCCCCCCCCCCCCCAGCAGGAGTAGTAGTCACCGGCCTCCTCCTCATTACATCTCACCCCCCCAGCAGGAGTAGTAGTCACCGGCCTCCTCCTCATTACATCTCCCCCCCCAGCAGGAGTAGTAGTCACCGGCCTCCTCCTCATTAAATCAACCCCCCCCCCCAGCAGGAGTAGTAGTCACCGGCCTCCTCCTCATTACATCTCCCCCCCCCCCCAGCAGGAGTAGTAGTCACCAGCCTCCTCCTCATTAAATCTCCCCCCCCCCCAGCAGGAGTAGTAGTCACCGGCCTCCTCCTCATTACATCTCCCCCCCCCCCCCAGCAGGAGTAGTAGTCACCTGCCTCCTCCTCATTACATCTCCCTCCCCCCCCCCCAGCAGGAGTAGTAGTCACCGGCCTCCTCCTCATTACATCTCCCCCCCCCCCCCCAGCAGGAGTAGTAGTCACCGGCCTCCTCCTCATTACATCTCCCCCCCCCCAGCAGGAGTAGTAGTCACCGGCCTCCTCCTCATTACATCTCCCCCCCCCAGCAGGAGTAGTAGTCACCGGCCTCCTCCTCATTACATCCCCCCCCCCCCCCCCAGCAGGAGTAGTAGTCACCGGCCTCCTCCTCATTACATCTCACCCCCCCAGCAGGAGTAGTAGTAGAGTAGAGTAGAGCAGCAGCAAATCCCCACAGAAAACCTCTTCTGCTTTCCAGACTGGAGAGAATACACCACTTCTTGCAGGACATGCAGCAGCTGATAAGTACTGGAAGACTAGTGATTTCTTAAAAAAAAAAAAATCTAGATTACAAATCTCTGGCACCAGCTAATTTTAAAGATTTTTTTTTGTGAACTACCCCTTTAATGAGGGACCTGTCTCCACTGCCCTGGGTCCTCTTATAATAACAAGGGGGAGAGCTGCTGCAAAGCTCTGACCTCCCTACATTACATGGACGCTCTTCACTTCAGTGCCTCCAGCTGATGACTTAATGGCTCCCCCTAGAGGTAACAGCTGGAAACCTATTATCACTGAAGCACAAGGCTTCTCCCTGTCCCAGCAGCCTTTATGGATGGATAATAATAATAATATTAGATACAGTCATGTGACTGCCGGCGCGCTCCGCTGTTTACGTCTTTAATCCTTGTGTCGTTATTTGACGGTGAGGTGAAGCAGCGGCTGCTAATCCCTGAGCGTGTAAACCAGGGGCAGCCCTGAGGGGCCGCGTCCCGCTAACAAGGAGCCATGAGGGAGCGCGGCTCCTGCGATCAATCCTCCGCTGCCGAGGAGTAATGATGAGAGTGACGGACGCTGAGAGAGACGAGGCGGGAGGGTGACGGCCACTATACCGCGTCAGGTGAGGACACCGAGAGCGCTACGGAAACATGGCGGACAACACAGGATTCCAAACACTATCACCAAAACATCATTTTTATATAATTTGATGATTTTACATGAAAAAAAAATAAATATATATATTTTTCTGAATTCCAGTTGAAGGATTTGATCTCCTGAGATGAAGCCCCTGGTAGATGCCCGCGGACGGGGGAGGGCACAGCCTCCACATATTCTTACCCATTCAGCGGTGGTATGAAGGTCAGAGGTCCTGGCGGGCTCCAGGACAGGAAGGGTTAACCCCCATGAAGTCTTTCTAGAGGCAGCAGCCAGACACTGGGGGCCGAGAGGAGTCCTGGGGGGTGAGGGGATTCCTGTCCTCTCCTGTCCCCCCCACCAGTAACATCTGGGATTTTATGGACTCTGTTTCATCTCTTTATCTTCCCCTGTAATGTGAGGGCTCTGCAGCCGGGACACAGCCAGACATGACCCTGCAGGCCCCCAGCATTACCCTCCATTATCAG